>JBBDHG010000298.1:110000-397500 GCA_037951165.1 Lophius americanus
AACAGATTTTTTTTTTTAAATCTATACAACTAAAATGGATTTAAAAAAATATTATTTTCCAAAATGTTGATCAAATCTAAAACGATATATTTTTATAGAAAGATCTAGATCTAGATCTAGATATAGATATAGCTATCTAGATCTATCTAGATCTAGATCTATCTAGATCTAGATCTAGATAGAGAGATACATACGTTATAATTACAGTATACTTATATTAGTTATGTGTATAAGATTGTTTTTTGATTAGATTATCTAAAAACATTATTTTCCAGAAAGACGGAGTTCATCTACTAAAAAATAATGATCATTTTTATTTATTTCTTCTTCTTCTTTTTACTGTTTAAAAACCGGCTTCAACAAACGACTCGTCATTTTACGGTAATTTTAGAATGTCTGAGTTATTAGATGAATAAACGCCTCAGAGAATTAAAACATGCAAATTTTTCTCGGTTTAGACATTTAAGGGGTTTTTAATTTTTTGGATCCGGTTTGACGTCCTTCATTGAACAAAAGTCAAACAATGGTATGAATAGAAAAAAAGACCCATCATGCAGATGGGCGGTGACCACGATGGCGCTGAAGTCCGGGCTGACACTGGACCTCTGTCTGAGTTCCGGTGCTGAAGGTACACTAAACGCGTATTATTGTCCACACATGTGGGTCATACACCTCTTCAAGCCGCCTTCCTAAATTGAAGCCCATATAAACGCACTCGTATAAAAACGAATGCATAATAAAAAAATAAAAAAACAGTTTTTATTCGAAGGGCCCCCTGGTAGACTGGAGCCGGGCTTCGCTCCAGTCTCCCTCTCCAAAGCAGAACTCCTGCTGGGAGGCATGGCTTGGGCTTTTCACACCTTCCACAGATCCCCATTAAAGCCGGGAGAAAGTCCAAACGCACATGTGCACACGAGCAGGTCGACCAATCAGCCCCCGCCTCTCGTTGGTCCCGTCTCCTGGCGACGCTCAGACAGGTGAGGGACCCTCAAATCGGGAGCTGTTATTGGTTCCTGCAACCGCAGGTCTGTGGAGAGAGGCTCAGAACCAAACACCTCCTCTGTCTGATGAGACCTGCTCACAAGCCACGACACAACGATGGTGATTTAAATAAAAACATACGTGAGTGATTGACAGTTACGGATAAACAGAATGAGTCAATCTTACACTTTAAGTTTAAATTAGGTTTAATTTTCATTTTAATGTTCTAGAAAATGACTAAAATCACTTTTTTTTTCTTCTTTCAGCCGTCAGAATAACGTAAATTATTAATTAGGTTAATAGTAGATTTATTTAATATTAGATTAATTAGTTATTAGTTTTGTTACGTTAAAAATAAGGTTATTTAAATGTGTCAAATTGCTAATGGATAATGAATGAATGAAAACTGTTTGACATTGTATTTTTTCTTTGTTATATATGTTATACCAAATTAATAACTGATTTATTGAAAGAAAAAAAAATCTTTATATAGTTTAAGTTTTTTTTTTAAATTAAATTATCACGTTTAATTTCATAAATATTTTTAAACTGAGAAATAAGTCTATCCGACGATTTTTTTCTAATTGAATAATTATCTTAGGGATGATTTCAAAAATTGATTTCAAGCAAAATGTTTAGGTAGAATTTTGTTTGTGTAATAACATAGTAATAAGCAGTTTTTAGAAATATTCTCATTCAAGTCCAAAACAACAAGAGGCGGATTTGGAACTGATTAAATCCTGAATGCGTGTCGTTGAATTTATCGATTCAACAATAAAGAAACCGTTACTGTAAAGAAAAATCTGTATAATTTACGGTAAAATACCTGCAGCTAATGTTTGCTAAAATTTTGCAGTAAAAATAAAACAGTCACCGTGTACAAAAAACATTACGATAAATAAAAGCATAAAAAACAGATTAAACGTCAACCTGTTTACAGTTTCATAGTTTTCATCATACCGTTACAACAAATTAATCCAAAAATCTAAATAATTTTACAAAAAAATACCTTTTTTCTGTAAAAAATTATGGGATGTTTTTACTAAGTGGTTTAAGTTAAATTTAAGTTTTTAATAACAGCAAAATCTGTCATATAAACAGTATAAGACTTTTACGATCATTTCAACCAATATTGAGTATTTTAACGGTAAAATTCTGTGTTTTCAAGTATTTTAACTATAAAAAAAAGTTATTTACGCCGTCTTTATTTCTAAAAATTCCCCATATAGTTTACAGTTTTTTAATGTTTAAGTCAGAAAGTCTGTTACTGTTACGATTCAACAGTTTTTTACCGTAATTTCTACAAACAATTTTTACACCGTGTTAAAAATAAGTCAAAAAGTGGAATTTGCGCAACAGAAACCCCCACACTGTTTACAGTTACGTAGTTAACGTCATAAAATCAAGTTTTCATACCAACAAAATCTGTCATTTAAACAGTATAGGACTTTTACGACCATTTCAACCAAATTGAGTATTTTAACGGTAAAATTCTGTGTTTTCACGTATTTTAACCAAAAAAAAAAAAAAAAAAGTCATCTACGGCTTCTTTATGTTTAAAAATCAACTGTATCTTCTACAGTATCATACTCTTTTCAATCAGAAGTTCTATAAATGTTGCTATTCAACAGTTTTTTACCGTAATTTCCACGAACTATTTTTACAGTGTGTTGAAAATAAGTCAAAAATAGAATTTGCACAACAGAAGAACCTGAATAGGCTCTGACTTTTGGCCGTGTTGAAATCCGGTGATATTTCCCCGACAGCATGGCCGATCGGACGCTAACTTTCGCGGCGCCAAAGACGAGCCACAGAGGAAGAGTGACATTTTCACAAAGCGGAGTGGAGCTGAGCTCGAAGGGGGGTGAGAAAAGACACCGCAACAAAAGAGCCAGATTTGCACAACAGCCCAAACTGCAGCCGTGTGTCAGTGTCACCCCGGAGCGCCGCGGGGGGTCGGGAGCAGAGCTAGCAGGAGGCGAGAGAGAGAACGACGTAAAAACCTTCAACGGTAAATAAGAATGAGATGTTTTGGATTCAGCATCCTGAGTGTTTGACTCGCCTCTCCGGTCAGTTCGGAGCAGGTCAGGATTTTTCTTTTTTTTACCGTGACGTTAGCTGGGAATAAAAGAGGGGAGATGACGTTTAAGTCAAAAAGTGAGCAGCGTGAAAATGTCTTCCATTCAAGAATGACTTCAGTTTGAGATTCAGGCAGAAGCTGAAAAGTCTTTTTTTCTGCACAGACGCGTGAAAAGTCAAACAAAACAGGAGTTTAGCAGTTTATGGTCTGGGCCTCTTAAAACCTTAACGTGTTACAACTGCCTAAGCTCTGCAGGAACATGGTTTTTATTTCTGGAGGGAGCGATGGTGGCAGGAGACATAAAGCTGGAGTCTCAAGCAGGAGCTCTAATTGTCCTTGGACAAGAATGGAAACGCATGACAAGCCACCTCTGGCTGTAATCCCCGACGTTAAATGTGAGCAGGACGCTTTCAGTCTTTTCCAAATACATGCTTCTCATCAGCACGGGGCTAAATCTATGACAGGAAGGCTACACTGTAAAAAAAACGAAAGAAAAAAAAATCCATATGATTTACAGTAGAATACCGTAATATACTTTGGTTGGCAGAAATTACCGTAAAAGGCACAGTGACTATTTACAGCACATAATAGACTAAAAATAAATAAAAATGGTTGAGTTGCAAACATGTTTACAATGATATAACAATAAAATGACAGTAAATTATAAAATATAAAACATAATATGGAATTTAATAATTAAATAATAAACGCATATTTTAGAGTTTTTTTAATAAACACTACCTCAGATTATGTTGAAAATAATATTTTACAGTGAAAAAATAGGCAAAATTTGGATAAATAAGAACAATTATAGAATAATACTATTATTATTACAGCATTATTCTGACAAAATGACAGATTTTGCTGGTATGTTTATCAAAATTTACAGTAAATAAAAAACTTTTATTCATTTAGCAACAACTTTCATTTGTTTCTGTAGAACTACGGTGTATATTTGGGATAATACTGTAAAAATGTTTCCAGTCCTTGTAAACAGGTTAACGATATATTTGTTTTTCAAGGCGATTTACCGTAATGTCTCGTACAAGGTCACCGTATTGTTTTAGACTTTTAAACTTTATTGATCAAACTTTATTGATCCTAAATATTGTTGTATCTACAGCTTAAAACACACACACACACACACTCACACACACACACACACACACACACACACACACACACACACACACACACACACACACACACACACACACACATATAATGATACAAATAATATATAAATATAAAAACAAGAATATAAGTATGTAAATAAATAACTTTATTTTTTACCATCAGATTATGTTAAAAATAATATTTTACAGTTAAAAAATACAAAATTTGGATAAATAACAGAACAATTATAGAAAAATGTTTATTGAAATTTACAGTAGAAACAAAACTTTAACCATTTAGCCAGATCATTGATTTGTTTACGAAAAAATACTTTTAGTATATTTGGGATTATACTGTTAATTCTTTTTTTCAAATTTACTGTCATTGATTTGATTTCCTGGTAAACAGGTTTAAACTAAAGGTTCAAGGTTATTTACCGTAATATCTCGTAATAATAATAATAATAATACATTTAGTACACCATCACCGTATTTTTTTACACTTTTTTGATTTACAAACTTTATTGATGTCAAATTGGGAAAATCCCTTGTTTGCAGCTGAGCACACACACCCACACACCCACACACACACCCACACACACACCCACACACACACACACACACACACACACACACACACACACACACACACACACTCCATTAAGATACAAATAAGATATAAACATAAAAATCAAGAATATAAATATGACTATTTACACTGAAATCACCCAAATTGTAACGTAAACTCTACCGATTTTTTTTAAAAACTTTTTACAGTGTAGGCTTAAACGCCATTTCCGTGTAAGCCAGTGGGCCCTCCACGCAGGGATGCTGAGGGCTGCCCACTAATTCTTGGGAGAGTCAAACATATAATTGAGACTTTTAAAGCCCAAGCAATGCCAACAATTCACTTAGGAGCGAAGTGGGACAGGCAGCGTCTCATCCGTGTAATTCCAGCCCTTCCCTCGCCAAGAGTTGTATTATGGGCTAGCATGTGCCACGAAGTGCCGCTCCTCAGGACACCGGCCACCCCGTTGCCAGAGACAACATCGCAGCGACGGCGCGAGCCTTTGGCCCGCGTCCACGTGCGAGATGGGAAAAATGCGTGTAATTGGTGAGAATCTCTGGCTTCCATCAGGACAGTAATTGGCCAGAGAAAGCCCTTGTGAGAAATATGCGGCGCAAACGTTTTCCCCCGATAATCCCATCTTGTGAGCATCTGGCGGCGGTGTGGTTACATGGCAGGAAAAACACAATAAACACGCACGCATGTACGCTAGGAGGAGGGGGAAGTAGAGGACAGTAACTCTGACGGCGGTGCTGAGGTTCACTTTTATAGTAGAGGAAGGCTTTTTTTTTTTTTTTTCTCTGACTGATGCTACGGTGGCCCACCGGGACAAACGCACCGCAAACATCAATTTGAATACATGCGCAAGCTGCCAATTAAGACGTCTTCATCAATTTGGCAACGCAATATGCTGCAGAAGCCACAACGTATCAAGAAAAACGTTCTGCAGAAGCCACAACGCATTAAGAATAAAGGATCTGCAAAAGCTACAAGACAACACTGTGATAAGGATCTGCAAAAGACACAACACAAAGAAAAAGGATCTGCAAAAGCCACAAGACAACACATTAAGAAGAACAACGTGCAAAAGCCACAACACAAAGAAAAAGGATCTGCAAAAGCTACAAGACAACACATTAAAAAAACAATCTGCAAAAGCCACAACACAACACATTAAGAAGAACGACATGCAAAAGCCACAAGACCACACATTAAGAAAAACAATCTGCAAAAGCCACAACACAAAGAAAAATGATCTGCAAAAGCCACAACACAAGACATTAAGAAAAACAATCTGCAAAAGCCACAACACAAAGAAAAATGATCTGCAAAAGCCACAACACAAGACATTAAGAAAAACGATCTGCAAAAGCCACAAGACAACAAATGAAGAAAAACAATCGGCAAAAGCCACTAGAAAACATATTATGAAAAATATCTGCAAAAGCCACAAGAAAACACATCAATAAAAGTTCAAGGTTAAGTACTTGCATCTATTTGATATCATTTAAATAGTCTTAAATAGCCCCATCCCCTGCATTATACAAGCAATTCCCCCACTTTTACTCCTCTAATTACGTGTGAACGTTTGTAAGAAACAGTGTTTTTGTAAAACAAATAAAAATAAAAATAAATGTCCGTCCTGCCTTCCTTCCTTCCTTCCTTCCTTTCTTCCCTCCTTCCTTCCCTCCTTCCTTCCTTCCTTCCTTCCTTCCTTCCTTCCTTCCTTCCTTCCTTCCTTCCTTCCTTCCTTCCTTCCTTCCTTCATTCAATCTTCATCAAAAGTTTCACTAAACTTTATGTGAGTATATCGTGTGAAAAGGATCCGTTACATAGTTTCTGAGTTATCGCGTTAAGACGAAGGATCTGCGGCGGCCGTGACGATTCTAAAAAATTACTTTTTTTTCCTGCGACGTTTCTTGCCTACAACGATGTGAAATTCTTCTCTCAGTTCTCAGTGAAATTCTTCTCTCGGTTCTTAAAGCCTGGATGAAGAAGGGATGACAAATGGTTGATTAAGGAGAGGGTAAGAACGGAATGAGCGTTTCTTTCGGAGCGGCGAGTGCGGCTAGCTGCCGGGCTTCTTCTGCGAGGAGCTGGAAACCACTGAGTGACTGACTGGGATAGAAGTGGGAACGCTGTCAATGCTAGAGCAGACGATCCCCCCGGCCTCAACGCCAGCGAGCCGCACTCATGCACACGCACACAATCCTACACGGATACAGATGTGAACTACAGAGGGCACTCAGAGAGCGCAAACCTCCGCCAAGGTACAACGGTAGCCTGATATTAGGAAAGATTCCTGCTGATTCCTCCATTAACCTTAACGTTAAACTCTGAGTTTCTCTCAAACACTCTACAGCCGCTCATCTCCTTGGCCTTCCACTTCAGCGTCTCTGCTCAGCCCGCTGAACGTCCAGCTCCACCCCAAAGCAACATAAATGGAATCAAAAGAACTCTTGAAACGCAGCAGCAGGCTCCACCCACAAAGAAAGATGTAAGGAATCAAAAGATCAAAGGCAGAAAACTCACTTGTGTCTTTAACACTCGGCCCTTATTATTTTATTTCAGTTTAAATGCTGCGAAACTCCAAACGTCACCAAAATGTCATGATAGAGGTCATGACCTCTAAGATTTACCAGAATCTACCCCCGGGTAGAAATACATTTAGTACTGTGTGTACAAAAAAACACACTGTATGTACAAACACACACCCTGTGTGTACAAACACACACACTGTATGTACAAACAAACACACTGTGTGTACAAACACACACACTGTATGTACAAACACACACACTGTATGAAACAAACACACACACTGTATGTACAAACACACACACTGTATGAAACAAACACACACACTGTATGTACAAACACACACACTGTATGTAGAGACGCATACTGTACACAAATACACACATAATATACACACATACACACACACATACACACACACACACACACACACACACACACACACACACACACACACACACACACACACACACACACACACACACTCACACACATGTGGACCCACACATACATAAAACAATGTCCCAATATCCACTGCCCTGTTGCCCACTGTTAGTGCGCCATCTGTTCTAAGTTAAGAGTAATATAAAAAGCTCATTCAGATACACGGTGAGAGTGGATGCAAACTTGGCTCGCCGTCTCTCTCACCCCCTCCACCCACCCCCCCACCCCCCCCCCCACCCCCGCTTAGACCCCATTCAAGTCTAGACTTCATATTGGAAAATGGCTCACACGCCACAAATACGGCAGGAATATTCCAGCTATACTATTTATGGAGGCAGAAGTGCGCCGCTACCTGTTCCTTGAGTGGGCGGAGTGGAGCGGCGCTAGCTGGTAAGCTAATGGAAAACAAACGACGAAATTGTCCCAAATACATAACCCCAGTGTTTCATTAATGGCTAATCTGCTCAATATGGCGGTCCGCGTCTGAGAGGGGATGGAACCGTCTGCGTGTCCGTCCCTCCGATGAATATCTGGCGATACGTTTATGCGACACGGCCGCACGAACAGGCCGTTAATAATATAGGAGGCGGCGTGTACAGCCAGATATATTGAATGATAGAGATTTATGGACTCCCAGCGATGGACGCCGGATAATGGAAATGTTGTTAGACGGACAGAAATGCCTGGAGACAGAAACGCCGAGGAAAAACAAATGAGGAAAAACGGCGAGGGGAGCAAACGGGGGCCCATAAAGCTGTGCGGAGAAACCGCACTAAACGTTTGTGTACAGACCGGAGGAAATGAGCGTGCACTAAATATATTCTGATTTGTGAAAGCAGGCGTTCGCCTCTCGGAGGGAGATCAAAGCCCTTAAATGAATCCTGAATCAACTTGTCTGCATCTGATCAGCCTCACATCCGACTCACACGGAGACCCCTCAAGACTGCTGGGCATGAGAACCAGGCCCACGCCGTCACCCCAGACAGGAGGGGATAGTCCCTGATAAGGCCCCAATCCCCTGCGTTGTACTAAATGACCCCCCCCCCCCCCCGATTGACGCTTAGTAATCAAACAAGACAGATCTTCTGGTTTCAATCATCGGGGCTACATTTTGACAGATGGTTTGAAACTTACAGATGAGAAACTGTTTCCCTCTTCTGTCGTCTTCTGCATCTTCCTCTGTCACACTAACCAACTGCACGTCCTCTTTTACCACATCACATATTCTCCTCTGTCCATGCAGCTCCTTCTCCAGCCTCCTTCTACCAGTAGATCCACTATCCCTCCTCTTCTTCAGGGGTCAGAACCATCTCAGTCTGTCCTCTCTGACTTTGTCTCCAGGACGTCTCACCTGGACTGTCCCTCTGATGTCTCCTTTATAATCCTGTCCTTCCTCCTCACTCCCAGAGAAGATCTGAACATCTTCATCTCTTCCTCCTGTCTTCTGGTCAGAACCACCGTCTCTAAACCATCCAGCAGAGCTGATCTCACCGCCATCTTGGAAACCTTTCCCTTCACTCCTGCTGACACTCCTCTGTCACAGATAACTCCTCAAACTCTTCTCCACCCACTCCACCCTGCCTGTAAGTCACTCACTTCATCTCCACGTTGTGTCAAACATTTGACCCCAAGTCATTAAACTCCTGCACCTTCTTCACTTCCACTCCTTCATCTTCACCTCCTCCTGCCTCCCTTTCATTCACACACATTTATTCTGTCTTTCATTCCTCTTCTCTGAAGCGCAGACCTCCACCTCTCCAGGTCTTCCTCCACCTGCTCTCACTACAGATCAAAATGTCCTCCACCGACATCATAGTCCATGGAGACTCCTGCTGACCTCCTCTATCAGCCTGTCCACCACCACAGCAAACAAGAAGGGGCTCAGAGCCCGTCCTTGGGGCAGTCCCACCTCCACCTTGAACCCATCCGTCACTCCTACTGCACACCCCACCATGTCATGCTGCTCTCACACATATCCTGGACCACTCTAACATACTGTACCTCATCCACAAAGACACGGTTCAGTTCCGTCTGACCTTCTCCATCATCACTCTCACAGCGAACATCTCATCTGTAGATTTCTTTCACGGCTTGAAACCATCCTGCTGCCCACAGATTGTCACCTCTTTACTTAACCTTTCCCAGACCTCCGTCAGCTTCATCCCTCTGCAGCTGCCGCAGCTCTGAACATCAGTCGCGTTCTTGAAAATCGATTTTCCTCATCCATCTCACTCTCCAAGACAGTTTTGAGCAATCTCGGTCCGAACCCCACCGCCTTTTCTCCTGGACACCTCCGTACCTCCACTGGTGTGTCATCAGGACCAAACGCCTTCCCTCTCTTCATCCTTTTCAAAGCTGCTGGTCAATATCACGTATTAGAAACATTATCGATGTTTGTAGACATGCTTCGATTCAGCATGTCTACAAACTGTCTTTCACATATGGGTCACATTGTTGCTCGTTCCTTAATCAATTCCTCGCGTTGGAAAGGAGTAAACACGCACTTCAAGTCTATTTTTGTGTATAAAACTTAACTTGTGGTGATGTACATTAAACTAGGAGGTGGTGAGTGAACGGTCCTACGGTCCCGGTGGAGGTGGACGTTCTAGTGGAGGTTGTTTCTAGAGCGGTCTTCATCGTCTGCAACAGCAACAAAAACATGCTGCTATAATTATGAATGAATAATGACAAGTCGAAGCTGACAGGCTAAACTGCAAAAACAGCCACTATAGAGAGAATCCAAATGTTATTAAATATAATCAAATCATTTTGCGTTGAGTCAAGAGATCTGCCAATGAGCTGAACCAATTATGCTTGGCTCGGATTCTGAAAACTAATCTGAAAGTCTGGCCGCTGACCGACGGTAATAGCTCTCCAGCTAAACTAAACGAGAATGCTAAAACGAAAGCATGTCATGCTCATTACAAGCTAAGAAAACACTGTGATTAAGATGGACTTAGCGGGCTTTAAGAATCTCAAGCTCGATCTAGAATTAATCATCGGCAAAGATTTCGATGAGACGCGATTTTTTTTCAAACATCCATAAGTTCGTACAAACACGTTCAGCCAACGGAGCCGGTCTGGACCGACATCTACCTGGTTTCTCTCGA
This sequence comes from Lophius americanus, assembly GCA_037951165.1. Taxonomy (NCBI): domain Eukaryota; kingdom Metazoa; phylum Chordata; class Actinopteri; order Lophiiformes; family Lophiidae; genus Lophius; species Lophius americanus. The sequence goes on from JBBDHG010000298.1 coordinate 120,837, forward strand.
CCTCCAGGGGAACAGAAATATTTGTTCCATTTCATCAAGGGGGAGTTTTAGTTTTAGCTCCGACATTGCAGTTTTTATATTTTGTATTTCCCTCTAATAGTTGATATTTTAGCCACTAGAGGGATTTTTTTATAACGTTACTCACTGTTTTTTTTGGAACTGTTGGTCCAATTTAGTCCAAATGTAAGTGATTTGAACCTTCTCTAATTTGTATTTGCCATATTTTACTGTAACTGTTCAATAATCACCCACTAGGTGGAGCTTTTTTAAAATTAAAAACAAAGGTTTTGACCTTTACTTCCCAACCGTGTGTCTGATAATGTCCAAATTGACTCAAATGAATCCACAGAAGGAGATCCATCGTGTTTCTACATATATATAAAGTCACTATAACAGTTCATATTTTACTCACTAGGGGGAGCTTTTTGTTGAAAACAACTTCCCATCCATCAGTCCAACTGTGTTTTAATTTATCTCCTGTGAATCGACTCCAGGAAATCTGTCTTGTTTTATTCCTGAGCTCAGAAAAACTAGTTAAACTGTATTTATCTTCATGATTGAGTCACTATGGGATCTAATCCTAGAACAGACTGATGACATCATAGAAATAGTTGGGTTGAGTCATTATTGGATCTGATCCTGGAGCAGACTGATGACATCATAGAAACAGTTGGGTTGAGTCACTAAGGAATGTTTGAGATTATTAATGAGTCACATTTAATCTGAGGAGTTCAATCAGGTTGGATTGATTGTACAACGCAGGGTTTTGGGGGCTCTTTGCGGATTCACTCTCGCTGTCAGGGACTAAAACGTCGGACTGGTTTGATTATTGTCACTTTTGCATGACTAAACTGTACAATAAGCACGTTTCTGTTTCTGTGGTCGGTTTAACCACATTCTTAAGCGCGTTCTATCATCTCTGGCATTTTAAATTGAAATGATGAATCATATTTTATTGGATAATCACATTCAATTTTATTTTCTTAAGTCAATTAGCTTAGCTGGCCAATAAATGTCTGAGCAGGAGAAATACATTATTTCCTGCTGAGACGTCAAGGACTAGATGTTTAAAATAATGGAAAATGGAAGCGCTGACCTAAAATATAAGTAGCTTAAATGGATCCTAACTAAATGTCCTCCTGCAGTTGATGTATGTAAAATAAACACAATTTAAAAGAGAATATCAGTCGGGAACGAGGCTTTAAGCAACACAGTTTATCTTCAAATCCTCTACGATGATGGAATAATAGTTTTGTTTAGGTTCTGCAGATTACGCCCCGCTTATAGAGGCTAATGATCGTACATTAAGCGTAAGCCTTCGCCGCCGTCGGAACCTTCTGCGCGTTCGTCCTCCATGTTCGTGTTTTCATAACAAACAATCAGCAAACACTTAGTCCATGTGAAGGTTTTCCTTTGCTCTATTAAAGACATAAATCTGTTTGTACATAAAGCGGCGGGTCGGTTCTCCACGGAGAGCACGTGTTTCCTCTCTTGCGGTTAACATTTTTTGCTATGATTTGGTTTTTCTGGCGGAAGCAGAAAAATAGAAACGCCTGCGACTGTTTGTGACAAAACGTCGGCATGAATCTCCGGAGCACATTTCTGCTGATTGAGTCTTAAGCTCCACACCTCCGACTCAGCCTTGAATGACATATGGCAGATCTGGTGAGAGCCGCCGAGGCTCGGCGCTCAGAAGGAAAGACTTTTTCTTCTCGCTCATGTTCCTCCGCCTGAACCCTCTAAGCCTCCGCAGCCAGCGGAGTGGAGAGACACTGAACATGAGTCCCAAATTACAGCCTTACTAAAGAAACAAAAACAAACCAATAGAGCGACCTGTTTCTTATTACCAAACACGCCGTGCTGAAGCAGCCGCGAAAGGAAAGGAACATTTTTTTTTTTATAAATATAGAAGACGGAGGGGAAAAGAAAGTGAGAGGAAGGTTATTTCGTCTTTATGGGGCGCCGTTTGTGAAAGGAGTCACATTAATCTCCAAACGTTAAATGTGAATCTAAATGTTGAACCTTAATCTAAATGCTGAAGCAAAATCTAAATGTTGAACCTTAATCTAAATATAGATGTTAAATGTTGAATCTAAATGTTAAATCTAAGTATAAATCTAAATGTTGTATCTAAACGTTAAATCAAAATCTAAATGTTGAACCTTAATCTAAATGTTGAGCCTCAATTTAAATATAGATGTTAAATGTTGAATCTAAACGTTGAACCTTAATCTAAATATAAATGTTAAATTTGAATCTAAATGTTAATCTAAGTATAAATCCAAATGTTGAATCTTAACATTAAATCAAAATCAAAATGTTGAACCTATATGTAAATATAGTGTATAATAAATGAAAATCTGAATATTGAACCAAAATCTAAATATTGACATTAAATGTGAATATAAATGTTAAATCTAAGTATAAATCTAAATGTTGTATCTAAACGTTAAATCAAAATCTAAATATTGAACCTATATGTAAAATATAGATGTTAAAAGTTGACTCAAAATGTTGAACCTAAATCTAAATCTAGATGTTAAATCTAAGAATAAATCTAAATGCTGTATCTAAACGTTAAACCAAAATCTAAATGTTGAACCTCAATTTAATTATAGTTGTTAAATGTGAATGTTTAGAAAATACGCAGAATTTACACCAAACTTAGCAGAAGTACCTAAATAAAAGCGATGAAGAAACACTTCTATCCACGGTAAACTCCGCCTCTTTTACATCAAGGTGGTTTTAAAATAGATTTAACTTTAGTGGAGCAGTTCAAGAAAGATCCAGGGATGGTGAAAAACGACTCGGTTATGTTTCATGTTTTTTTGTTCTTCAGCTTGATCTTTATAACTTTGACGTACAGGTGTAACATTTAGATCACGAGTTCACATTTTTTATATACTGTATAGATAGAACATTTAAGACTTAGATTCAACATTTAAGATTTAGCTTCAACATTAACATTTAGATTTAAAATACTGTATGGATAGAACATTTAACATTTAGATTCAACATTTAAGATTTAGATTCAACATTAACATTTAGATTTAAAATACTGTATGGATAGAACATTTAAGATTTAGATTCAACGTTAACATTTAGATTTAAAATACTGTATGGATAGAACATTTAACATTTAGATTCAACGTTAACATTTAGATTTAAAATACTGTATGGATAGAACATTTAACATTTAGATTCAACATTTAAGATTTAGATTCAACATTAACATTTAGATTTAAAATACTGTATGGATAGAACATTTAAGATTTAGATTCAACATTAACATTTAGATTTAAAATACTGTATGGATAGAACATTTAACATTTAGATTCAACATTTAAGATTTAGATTCAACATTAACATTTAGATTTAAAATACTGTATGGATAGAACATTTAACATTTAGATTCAACATTAACATTTAGATTTAAAATACTGTATGGATAGAACATTTAACATTTAGATTCAACGTTAACATTTAGGTGTAAAATACTGTATGGATAGAACATTTAAGATTTAGATTCAACATTTAAGATTTAGATTCAAAATTTAAGATTTAGATTCAACATTAACATTTAGATTTAAAATACTGTATGGATAGAACATTTAAGATTTAGATTCAACATTTAAGATTTAGATTCAAAATTTAAGATTTAGATTCAACATTAACATTTAGATTTAAAATACTGTACGGATAGAACATTTAACATTTAGATTCAACATTTAAGATTTAGATTCAACATTAACATTTAGATTTAAAATACTGTATGGATAGAACATTTAAGATTTAGATTCAACATTAACATTTAGATTTAAAATACTGTACGGATAGAACATTTAACATTTAGATTCAACATTTAAGATTTAGATTCAACATTAACATTTAGATTTAAAATACTGTATGGATAGAACATTTAACATTTAGATTCAACATTAACATTTAGATTCAACATTTAAGATTTAGATTCAACATTAACATTTAGATTTAAAATACTGTATGGATAGAACATTTAAGATTTAGATTCAACATTAACATTTAGATTTAAAATACTGTATGGATAGAACATTTAAAATTTAGATTCAACATTAACTTTTAGATTTAAAATACTGTATGGATAGAACATTTAACATTTAGATTCAACATTTAAGATTTAGATTCAACATTAACATTTAGATTTAAAATACTGTATGGATAGAACATTTAAGATTTAGATTCAACATTAACATTTGGATTTAAAATACTGTATGGATAGAGCGTTTAACATTTAGATTCAACATTAACATTTAGATTTAAAATACTGTATGGATAGAACATTTAACATTTAGATTCAATATTTAAGATTTAGATTCAACATTAACATTTAGTTTTAAAATACTGTATGGATAGAACATTTAACATTTAGATTCAATATTTAAGATTTAGATTCAACATTAACATTTAGATTTAAAATACTGTATGGATAGAACATTTAACATTTAGATTCAACATTAACATTTAGATTTAAAATACTGTATGGATAGAACATTTAACATTTAGATTCAACGTTAACATTTAGGTGTAAAATACTGTATGGATAGAACATTTAAGATTTAGATTCAACATTTAAGATTTAGATTCAAAATTTAAGATTTAGATTCAACATTAACATTTAGATTTAAAATACTGTATGGATAGAACATTTAAGATTTAGATTCAACATTTAAGATTTAGATTCAAAATTTAAGATTTAGATTCAACATTAACATTTAGATTTAAAATACTGTATGGATAGAACATTTAAGATTTAGATTCAACATTAACATTTAGATTTAAAATACTGTACGGATAGAACATTTAACATTTAGATTCAACATTTAAGATTTAGATTCAACATTAACATTTAGATTTAAAATACTGTATGGATAGAACATTTAAGATTTAGATTCAACATTAACATTTAGATTTAAAATACTGTACGGATAGAACATTTAACATTTAGATTCAACATTTAAGATTTAGATTCAACATTAACATTTAGATTTAAAATACTGTATGGATAGAACATTTAACATTTAGATTCAACATTAACATTTAGATTCAACATTTAAGATTTAGATTCAACATTAACATTTAGATTTAAAATACTGTATGGATAGAACATTTAAGATTTAGATTCAACATTAACATTTAGATTTAAAATACTGTATGGATAGAACATTTAAAATTTAGATTCAACATTAACTTTTAGATTTAAAATACTGTATGGATAGAACATTTAACATTTAGATTCAACATTTAAGATTTAGATTCAACATTAACATTTAGATTTAAAATACTGTATGGATAGAACATTTAAGATTTAGATTCAACATTAACATTTGGATTTAAAATACTGTATGGATAGAGCGTTTAACATTTAGATTCAACATTAACATTTAGATTTAAAATACTGTATGGATAGAACATTTAACATTTAGATTCAATATTTAAGATTTAGATTCAACATTAACATTTAGTTTTAAAATACTGTATGGATAGAACATTTAACATTTAGATTCAACATTAACTTTTAGATTTAAAATACTGTATGGATAGAACATTTAACATTTAGATTCAACATTTAAGATTTAGATTCAACATTAACATTTAGATTTAAAATACTGTATGGATAGAACATTTAAGATTTAGATTCAACATTAACATTTGGATTTAAAATACTGTATGGATAGAGCGTTTAACATTTAGATTCAACATTAACATTTAGATTTAAAATACTGTATGGATAGAACATTTAACATTTAGATTCAATATTTAAGATTTAGATTCAACATTAACATTTAGTTTTAAAATACTGTATGGATAGAACATTTAACATTTAGATTCAATATTTAAGATTTAGATTCAACATTAACATTTAGTTTTAAAATACTGTATGGATAGAACATTTAACATTTAGATTCAACATTAACATTTAGATTCAACATTTAAGATTTAGATTCAACATTAACATTTAGATTTAAAATACTGTATGGATAGAACGTTTAGATTCAACATTTAACATTTAGATTTAACTTTTGCAGCTAAATGTGGGAATAAATTGCTATTTATATCTGCAAGTGTAACAGGAGAACAGTTTGTTTATTTCCTTTTTACACATTTTAATGATGCAATAAATACACAGCTTATAACCCGACATGAATATTATAAGCTTTTGTAGACCCGTCAAACACTCAGTCCTCTTTAGTTCTTTCCCTTTTCTTCTGTGGGAGTGTCCTCTACTGATTGAAGCTGAAGTGAATTTCATACGCTGCAATTTTTATGAACTCCTCATTCCACCAAATTACACATTTGTTTTTCAAGTGATGAAAATTCAGAGCCGGGCACTGCCTGTACTTAAGAGAAATTGCCGGGGTTATTATCAAATAAAAATGGATTTACAGAAAAATTAAATAAAAAGAGAAGCCGCGCAGACGGTTTACAGCGCCGGGGAAACAAACGGGCCTTTAATACCGCGAAAGCTGCAGCTATTAATGTTTTAATACGCAATAAAGCAGGCGGCTCTTGGTTCTGAGCCGCGCCGAGGCGCTTTAATCCAAAGCAACGGCGAAGAGGAAAAAGGAGGCCAGGAAGAAAAATTCTGTAATGCGTCAGGAAAAAGCAGCTCTGACAAGTCTATAATCTGAGTCACAAGTTCTTTGCTTTTGTTGAAACATTAGTCCGGCGCGAGAAGCCGACGCCGGAGTCGGTGTTTGTGCGCGGAATGATGTGCGATGTGTTTTTCACGCGGTTTTCCCGCCCGCGCCTGAGTCTCGTTACTCACAGATATCGGGATGTTCATTAACCTTTTGGGAGCGGCAGAGAAACAGCCGACCTTTTAATTGCCACCCAGACAATGTCACTCTAATTGATCCTTTTAAATAGGAACATTTGCATTTGTGCATATATAATCGGCTGCGATGATCTCGCGCCCCGCCGACTGCAACAATTAAAATGAAACTCACTTACTCTTCCCTGTTTGCGAGCGGGACGTGTGTCAGAATCAAGACTAATGCGCCGGCGTCCTCACACACCTACAGAAGGACGCCGCCACGCTTGTTTAAATCAACAATTAGGCAAATGTGAAAAAAGCAACGGGTCCAAATGTCTTTCCTTTTCAACTCCGAGCCTCCAGGCATCAAAGTACTGATGTCAATCATGTGTTTACACACACACACACACACACACACACACACACACGTATACACACACACATATACACTCACACACACTCACGTATACACACACACACACACACACACACACACATATATACACACACACACACACATATACACAGACATATACACAGACACACACGTATACACACACACACACACACACACACAGACGTATACACACACACATATATACACACACACACATATATACACACACACACACACGTATACACACACACATATATACACACACAAACATATACACATGTATATACACACACACACATATATACACACACACACTCACGTATACACACACACACATATATACACACACACACACATATACACAGACATATACACAGACACACACGTATACACACACACACGCACACACACACACATATACACACACACACATATATACACACACACACGAACATATACACATGTATATACACACACACACACACACACACACACACACACACACACACACACGTATACACACACACATATACACTCACACACACTCACGTATACACACACACACACACACATACACTCACACACACTCACGTATACACACACACACACACACACACACAAACACATGTATATACACACACACATATACAGACATACACACACACACATATACACACAAACATAAACACATGTATATACACACACACACACACGCACACACACACACATATACACACACACACATATATACACACACACACGAACATATACACATGTATATACACACACACACACATATAGAGACATACACAACCATATACAGACATACACACACATATACAGACATACACACACATATACAGACATACACACACACACACACATATACACACACAAACACAAGTATGCACACACACACACATATACACAGACACATACGTATACACACACACATATACAGACATAGACATATACACACACAAGTATACACACACACACATATACACACACATATACACAGACACACACATATACGAACACATATACACAGACACACACATATACACACATACAAGTATACACACACACAAATATACAGACATACACACACATACATACACACGCACACATATACACACACACACACACACACGCACACACACGCACACACTTTCATCTCCTGTTGCTGCCATCATACATTTAACTTTTCCATATTTAGAGAGGAGGAACCAGAACCACACATACAGCAGACACCATGATGAAGAAAAGATGAGGTCAGAGTCTGAGGAGAAGATCTGAAGAACAAAAGTCTTCATTCAGGTTCATTCAGGAGGAACATGAATGGATCTCAACAGAATGTCACGGAATCATCATCATCATCACATCATCATCACGTCCACAGAGCCGTCGTATAAATGCGACTTTTTCAGGGATGATTTTACATTTTAATAGCCAGTTAGACCTTAGTGTGAGGAAGAACTGGATTGATTTGGGGAAAGATCAGTTGCTAATTTTTGACACTAGGGGGAGCTTTAGCTTTATCCTGTGACCTCTGAACCATTCTTGGGTTGATGTTGAGGTGATCTTCAGATCATTGTCCTGCTGGAAGGTCCAACCACGACCCACTTTAAGGTTCCTGACAGACTTTTAGGTCTTCATCCAGTATCTGCTGGTGTTTGTTTACAGCATCAGAGATCCACCACCAGACTTCACAGTGGGCATGAGGGGCTTTTCTCTATGCCTTTCTATCTACCTAGGCCACACCCATTTTAGACGTTCGTGGACAAAAAGCTCTACTTTGGTCTCATCTGACCTCTGACCTTGTTCCAGTGAAAGTCCCAGTGGTGTTTGTCAAACTGCAGCAGCGTAAGCTTGTAGCAGCGTTAGCTTGTGTGTGGACGACAGCAGAGGCTTTTTTCTTGCTACCCTCCCAAACAGCTGGTGTTGGTGTCGGCGCCACCTGATGGTGGTTATGGAGACTTTCTGACCCCAAGATTCAACTGACCTCTGACCTCTCTAGCTGTGATCCTTGGAGAGTCTTTATCCAGTCCAACCATCCTCCTCACAGTGTGTGGGGTCAGTTTACAGACATGTCCTCTTCCAGGTTGATGTCTAACATCTCCAGTCTCTGTAAACTTCTTCATTATTGATCTAACTGTTCAAACTGACATTTTGAACTGCTGAGAGATGTTCTTGTCTCCATTGTCAGATTTGTTCAGCTCTACAACTTTTCTTTGCTCCTCATTGCTGTGTTCTCTGGTCTTCATCATGGTGAAGAACCTCAGAGAGAGTCAGGCCTGTGTCACCTCATATTTATACCCCAGTCAAACAGGAAGTTATACTTATTGAAGAAAGTGATCATCCAATTACCTGCTTTGTCAGAAAGCTGGAAGTCAACCATGTCGTGGATCTCTGAAGTAAACAGCGCCGACTCGATGGACAGGAACTGAAGAGCCGGTCAGACTACAGGACAAGAGAAGAGCAGAGAGATGCTTTCATGTTATACGTTTTTATTATGGTATTCACGTTTCATGTTGGCTTTACTTCTGACATATGAGTCACTAATTCTTTGCTGTTTATCGACGACTTATCAATCTGTAATAGAAGACGTAACGCCGTAAAGCGTGTTCTCCCAGTCTGAGTCGGCTGACGATACGTACGAGAAAAACAAAGTAATAATTACGTATGACTTGTTGCATTTTTGTTTTTCCACATTTTAAACATATAGACGTGAGTTAGAATTTCGTAAAGGAAATCTAATTCCACTCAATCAAAATGTAATACATCATGCTTTTTTTTTATACGGGGCTCCGTAACATTTAGACTTAGATACAACATTTGGTTTTAGATTTAACATTTAGATTTAACATTTAGATATAACATTCAATTTTAGATTTAACATTCAGTTGTAACATTTAGACTAAGAGATAACAATTAGTTTTAGATTTAACATTTAGATTTAACATTTGAAGCTAAATGTGTCTGAATGGCGTCCCGTACTTTAGAAGGTGGGAAAAATGAACCGATGAAAATCTGCTTCAACAATCGACGCCAGAACCCAGCGGAGGATTTCTCTCTTTATGTCCTTCCCTCTCTAAGTTTACCGACAGCAAATAAACATCGGTGCCGTGTGAACCCACTGGAAGCCCCCGTGGGAGGGTCCTGCGGTGGGGAACTGGACGAGGCGGTCTAGCCTTTATTCAGGGTAATTATAGGAAGGGTCATCGCAAATCAGCCGTCGCCGGGCCTCCATCTATTAAACCTGTTTGAATCTGCAAAGGAGGAGTTTTCAGAACAAAGTGGCGGGGTGGTGTGTGTGTGTGTGTGTGTGTGTGTGTGTGTGTGTGTGTGTGTGTGTGTGTGTGTGTGTGTGTGTGTGTGTGTGTGTGTGTGTGATGATTACAATCTCCCGCTTGCTGTAATTAATGAACTTAATGAAGAAATTTCATGTTTGTTTGTGTTTCGGGGTTTGATTGTTGTTTAATGTTGATTTTTCAGGCGTCCCTATAGGATATATTTCTAAACTAGGCCTCTGCTGTCATTCCAGACAAAAGACCCCGATCCCCTGCGTTACACAGCAATACCACTGATTGAACTCCTTAAAATGAAATATGCAGTAATATGTTTTTCGTAAAAAAAAAGAAAACACCCCCTAGTGTGTAAAATATGAACTATTAGAGTAAAATATGAAAAATACAATATAGAATTGCTATTATTGCTATTATATAAATAAATAATAATTAAAAAAAACGTATTAAAACTTTCTATTTGAATTGAAAGAAAATACATTTATTAAATAAATTAAATTTAAAAATTAAATGATCATGATTTGTTTAAAAAAAATGACTCTATGAGCAAATATAAAGTATAGGTTTATATATATATTTATTTTAAAGTTGTGTAGTAAAGAAAACTCCAACATGTAACTCGAATCTAAATTCCAAAAATGATGGTTAAAAAATATAAAACAGTAATACAATAGTGTGTAATGAAATGTAAAAAAAAAAGAAGAGGTTAGCACCTTCAGATTATACCCTTTTGGTCCAGAAAATTAAAAACACTAAAAAGAATACATCAGCCAATCAAGTGGAAGGTTTTTTCTTCCTGATTGTTAGGAACTGAATGAAGAAGAGGTGGAGTTTAGGACCCAGGTGCAGACACACGACAGAGGCAGAGCATGTGCCGTTAAAATATTTATTAATAATAATAATAATAATAATACATTTAATTTATAACGCACTTTCTGTTTGGATCGAAACTCAAAATTTAATTTAATTTAATTCAAATTAATTGAATTCAAGTCCGAAATCCAAATCTACGGGCAAAGTCCGAAAATACGATCCTGTTTCAAAACCATGAAAAAAAACCACGAGGAAGAACTTAGACGAGGAAGACCTTACAGGAGGAAGAACTTATAGGAGGATAACTGACACGAGGAAGACCTGACACGAGGAAGACCTGACACGAGGAAGAACTGACACGAGGAAGAACTGACACGAGGAAGAACTTACACGAGGAAGAACTGACACGAGGAAGAACTGACACGAGGAAGACCTGACACGAGGAAGACCTGACACGAGGAAGAACTGACACGAGGAAGAACTTACACGAGGAAGAACTGACACGAGGAAGAACTGACACGAGGAAGAACTGACACGAGGAAGAACTGAAACGAGGAAGAACTGACACGAGGAAGAACTTACAGGAGGAAGAACTGAAACGAGGAAGAACTGACACGAGGAAGAACTTACACGAGGAAGAACTTACAGGAGGAAGAACTTACACGAGGAAGAACTTACAGGAGGAAGAACTGAAACGAGGAAGAACTGACACGAGGAAGAACTGACACGAGGAAGAACTTACACGAGGAAGAACTTACAGGAGGAAGAACTTACACGAGGGACCGCTGGGCGCTGACGAAGACGAGACTTCAACAACAAAACCGGCCCAGAAGGAAAGGTGAGGACAGACTATATATAGTCTCAGGTAACGAGACAATGAGACACAGGTGAAGATGATGGACGATCACACGAGAGGAGAACAGAAACCAACACTGGGAAAGACGGACACAGAGAGGGAGAAGGAGTGAAGAACAACAAACAAATAAACAGATAAACAGATAAACGTTAAACGTTAAACGTGACAGGAAATGGAAAACTAACACTTTCAAAATAAAACAGGAAGACGATGACGAACCTTCACAATAAACAGAAAAATAAATAAACACAGTGTACTTTGTGTATATATACATATATATACATATATATATACATATATATATACATATATATATATATATATATATATATATATATATATATATATATATACATATATATATATATATATATATATATATATATATATATATATATATATATATATATATGTATATATACATATGTATATATATGTACATGTACACATATATATATATGCATATAAGTTTACCCGCGAATGTATATTTTAGGTTTTATTATATTTCTTTGCATCTTTTCACACTGGATGGAGAAAAAAAAACTTCATGTCAGTTTTTCTGCATGTTTCTGGCAGATGTGAGGAAATGACAATAAAGTTGACTTTGACTTCATCACACTGATGGTGAGGAGTTGGAATAGAGTTTTTTATACATTCATGGCGACGGTGAGCAGGTAGGAGCCGCAAAGCGTCGGCGTTCCCACACAGGAGCGGGGGGGAAAGAGTCGGAGCTCCTCTTCATCGGGGGTTTACGAACACGCCAGTCTGTGTTTTTGTCCCGGAGGATAATCAGCACATTAGTGAAACTGAGAGGCCTGTTGATCAAGAAGGGATTGGACCTCAGTTTAGATCTGGGAGTCCAGACAAGATCCAGGGGGCATCTCCGTAACACACACTCGAAACATTCTGCAGCCGGGGATGGATGAAGCTTACGACGGTTGATTAGCAGCGCCATGACGGCTGCAAAATGATTACCGCAAGAGTGGGAAGCCATGTTTTTTTTTTTTTGTTTTGTAGCCGGGTCGACCCGACCCCGACGAGACGCTCGATAATCAAATCAGCCGACAGCATCTCCCAACCATCAACTGCCGTGGCACGAGTCCAGGCCGCCGCCGCTCCAGCGCCGCCGAGGGTGAACGCGGCCTGAGCCACGAAAAAACACTGACAGAAAATTCCTTTTTTTTTCTTTATTCTGAATAAATAAATGGAAAACAATGCAAAGACCACTCTACGTATACGAGGGGCTTTTTGTGTCGTATTTGAGACGTAGGGGACTTTTTTTTTTTGTTCTCTAAACAAGCAGAACGCAGCATTTAAACGCCACTAACCTCAAAAAGTCTGTGTGTTGATTCTAAAGTCGGTTCATTCTTTACAGAAGAGTTTTAGATCAAAGCAAGAGAAGAAGAAAAAAAAAAGTTTGTTTTTTTTCTTCATAGTTCATTCGGATAATAAAGAGGAAATGTCCAGAATAAAGTAAAGATGATGAAGAACGTCTCCGGGCAGAACTTCGACCTCGGACGAAGACCGTTTCAGCTTTATTCTCGAAATAGAAAAAACAAACTTTGCTTCCTTTAAATGTTCCGTTTCGGCTGTAGCTCAGTGGGAGGAGGGGCCGGTTTGAGTCCCACCAGGGTCTACTTGTCGTAGGGTTCTTGAGCAAGACCCTGAAACCCCAGCTCCCCGGGGGCTTCAAAGGCTCCGCCCACTGCTCCCTCAGGGATGGGACAAATGCGGGAAAATTATTTCACTATGTTGTTCGGTGTCCGACTGTATGTGATCAATATGTTCCTCACCTGTCCCTCGGTGGATCACCTGTCCCCCGGTGGATCACCTGTCCCTCGGTGGATCACCTGTTCCCCGGTGGATCACCTGTTCCCTGTTGGATCACCTGATCCCTGTTGGATCACCTGTTCCCCGGTGGATCACCTGTCCCCCGGTGGATCACCTGTCCCCCGGTGGATCACCTGTCCCCCGGTGGATCACCTGTTCCCCGTTGGATCACCTGTTCCCTGTTGGATCACCTGTCCCCCGGTGGATTAGGTGTAGACGTGTATCAGACCTGACCCTGTAGTTTAAATGTGATTTTAAGGACAAAAATATTTCATTTTTGTACAACAACTTTGTTTAGGATCTGAACTTCGTCACCTGGCTTTTATCTTCATCTTCTCTGAGCAGAAAACCAGGCCCACATTAAATGCAGGGTGTCGTTTAGGCCGAATGATGGAAAGACAGCAGAGAGGCGCCCAGAGGGGCTTCAATAATCCCCCCGTCAGCGGCATCTCGCCATCGTTCCTGACAGCCAACACACACACACACAAAAACACACAAAAACACACACACTCTCACACACAAACATACATACACACACACACCATCACTCACACACACACACACACTATCACTCACACACACAAACACACACTCTTACTATCACTCACACCCACACAGACACAAACACACACACACTCTCACCCACACACACACACACACACACACACACAAAAACACACACACACACACACACACACACTCTCACACATACACACACACACCATCACTCACACACACTACTCACACACACACACTCTTACTATCACTCACACACACACAGACACAAACACACACTATCACTCACACACACACACACACAAACACACACACTCTCTCACACACACAGAAGCTTCCTTAACAAAGTTACTTTTTTTAGAATCTGTTTGACACTCCAACAGATGATTCTACCGAAATATCAGAGGGGAGAGGAAACGGAGAGGCAGAAAGGTGGGGAGTCAGAGAGAGAGTCAGAGAGAGAGTCAAAGAGAGAGTCAGAGAGAGAGAGAGAGAGAGAGAGAAAGAGAGAGCGATAGAGAGAGAGAGAGAAAGACAGCGAGAGAGAGGATTAAGAGGATGAGACTGAAAGAATAAAGAGTCAGAAGAAAAAAGGATGACAGAAATAAGTCAGCCATCAATCAATCAGTCAGTTAATCTATCAACCTACCTACCAGTCTATCCATCCATCCATCCATCCATCCATCCATCCATCCATCCATCCATCCCTCCATCCCTCACTCTCTATCTATCTACCCATCAATCAAACCCCCACCCTCTATTTTTCTCTTTCCATCCCTCAATCCCTTCCGCTCTCTTAACATACCTCCATCCACCCATCCCTCCCTATCCATCCATCCCTCCACCCATCCATCCATACACCCATCCATCCATCCACCCATCCCTCCCTATCCATCCATCCACCCATCCCTCCACCCATCCATCCATCCATCCATCCACCCATCCCTCCACCCATCCATCCATCCATCCACCCATCCCTCCCTATCCATCCATCCATCCACCCATCCCTCCACCCATCCATCCATCCATCCATCCACCCATCCCTCCCTATCCATCCATCCACCCACCCATCCCTCCACCCATCCATCCATCGCTCCCTACCTATCCATCCATCCCTCCCTTTGCATCCATCCATCCATGGTAGAGAGACATCAGCGGGCAGGAGAGCGAGTGAACGGACCTCCTGCTGACTCCATCCCTCCTGACTCCTCTGTGGGAGATAGAATCCTACCAGCTGGACCGGCAGCAGGGACGCCAACCTCAAACATCCCTCCCTCATGAACGGAACCAAACACGCTGCTCACAAACACATCAGCATGAGATCAGGCCCGCCGGATGAAAGCGTCGCCTCTAAAGAGGTTTGTTTTGTCTTCATCTCTCTCTCTTCATCACATTGGAACAGACTAACACTTGAAAAACATGTGCATTCACGTCCCCGCGGCCACCGACGACCGCCATGATGTCGCCGCGCCTCTACTTTCCCACGTACATTTGTTGTGAGTCGATGAGAGGCGGCGTCTGCGGGATAATCATCCAGACCCATCCGATCGTTTATGTATCATAGCTCTGGAGCTGAATAACATCGCAACGTATGACGGCTGAGAAAAAAACCCCTAAACCAACAAACCGGGTCTTCTTCTTCTTCTCCTCCACATTCTGCCTCATATCATTTCCATTCTCCTCCACAAAACCAAAATGAGGTTTAGATATAAACCCTGGGCCAGAGGTTCCTAATAGATTTACCCCGATGCCACGGCCAGCGTTTATCCTGCACCAGCATTTATCCTGCACCAGCATTTATCCTGTACCAAAGCGACACAATGCAGCAGAGTGCTGCTGAATAGCCCCGGCAATTACAGTGCATGTGGGTTTTTGTGTCGGCGTGTGTGTGTGTGTGTGTGTGTGTGTATACGTCCATACACACACACACACACGTAATAACATCAAGTAATACAGCCATGTGGTCTTTGCTGCCGCAGAAGCCCAGGTGGTTTCCATGGTGACGTGAGTATTCTTCTTCTTGTTGTTGTTTTTTTTGACTTGCCCTTACATTTTAATACCCGTCATTATGTGTCATTAAAAACATACATATTAATGTTTTTTAAAAAAGAAACGGGGGTAATGGGAGTGGGGGTGGGGGGTAAGCGTGATATTGGGTTTTTATCTACAAAAGAAGTAAATACCTGAAAGGAACCTTTGGTGGTTTGATGTATATCCATGTAGGAGTTTTATTTACGCTGGGGATTCAGTCATGCACTGTAAAAAAAAGAAGAAGAAAGAAAAGAGAAATCAAGATTAAATTCAGTCGACTCTAAAGAAAAATTCTGTTTAACTGTGGTTGTCAGAATTTTACCAGGATTCAGATTACGGTAAAATACCCTGATATAAAACAAATGTACTGTAAACTTCAATACATTTTTTTACTTTGAAACCAACAGTATTTCACATTTATACACTATTAAGATTGTATATATAGTTGCAGGTTGCTTACCGTAATTTTTATTTCGGACGACGGGGATTCAGTCATGCACTGTAAAATCAATTCTGTATCATTTACAGTAAAATAACGGCGGCTGTGGTTGCCAGAATTTCAACCTGAAAAATAAAGAGACCATCACTGTGAAATACCATGAAAAAGAAACAAATACACTGTAAACTTAAAAACTTGAAATCAACAATATTTCACATTTATACACTATTAAGATTTTGTTCCTGTAGAAAATTAATGTTTTCTCTTTGCTACGTGGTTAAAAATGTTTTACGGTTAAGTTTAATTGTAAATACCACATTGTAAAAATTACAGTAAAAATAAAAAAGAAGAGTGCAACAGAGAGATAGTAAAAGTCGAAGCGGTGTTAGATCCGGTGAATTACATATAAACCAGAAAAATAGTAAAAAACTTTATTTTCTATGTTAAAAATATGAGGAAAACACAATATTTTACTGTGAAAATATTCACCTGTGGTAAGAATTGACAGAAAATTACCGTTATGTACCAATCAAGTCATTACTGTAAAAAATGATTAACATTATATTTATCATAATAATAATAAATATTTGACCTGTTTTGTCCCCCAGGGCTCCCCCCTTGGCCCCTTACTCTTTGCACAAACATGCTGCCAATGGGTTTATATCATAAACTGGTTCAGTCAGATTTTTCTTCTATAAGAAGAAGAACATTAAAGAATAAATAAGCTGCTATAAATAACTAGAAAAATCCTTAGAAAGAAAGTAACGGTGACTTGTTGCTTGCCAAATAGTGAGCCCTTGTTAATCTCTACTCTCTGTACTCTCCATCATCCATCGTCTTAACTGAAAGGATGTTGAACCCAATAATAATAATCCTATCGGACAGTTTGACATGTGGACTGATAACGGAACCGGATCCGATTCTTTTTAAAAAAACGGTAATGCAGTATTTGATTTTGCCAAATAGTGAACCTGCCCGATTGTTGAAAACAATGTTATAACCTGTTTATAAATAGTTTATAAAGTGCGTAATATCTGACTTATTACCACATTATGAACACTTATATATCCTTTATAAAGGCAGCGCTACTTTAAAACGGTAAGATTAATGTAATTAAAAATCCATTATTAGACTCGCCCCGTATATTAATAGACGTCGTGTCACAAATCAAAGGCGGTGATTCCAGGAGTATTCCTCACAAGGTGCGTTCATTTAGTTGAGAATTCAGATCGCCGCTATTTTACGAGTGAAATATTTGACAAGCGCCTGATGTTTCCTCTGATCCGTCACGCCAGCCTGCAGCCTGGCGGCGCTGGCTTTGAAGGCGCCGGGGAAACGGCTCACAAAGAACTCGTCATTATTCTTGATGCTGCCATACTCTGGAGGGAGAAACAGACACAAGACACAAGGATGCATGCTGAGCCTTAGTGTTTGAGGAAAACGTCTGAATCAGAGGATAAGTGAAAAGCTCTTTGACGAGACAAAAACACACAAAAATAGATACAAAGCTACGTTTCACAAGATGGCTAGTAATCAGCTGAGTCATCGCTGAGATGCAGAGAAGTCTGGCGATGGAGACAAGAACATCTCTCAGCAGTTCAAAGGTCAGTTTGAACAGTTAGATCAATAATGAAGAAGTTTAAAGAGACTGGAGATGTTAGACATCCACCTAGAAGAGGACTTGTCTGCAAACTGACCCCACACACTGTGAGGAGGATGGTTGGACTGGATAAAGACTCTCCAAGGATCACAGCTAGAGAGGTCAGAGGTCAGCTGAATCTTTGGGTCAGAAAGTCTCCCTAACCACCATCAGATGGCGCCGACACCAACACCAGCTGTTTGGGAGGATATCAAGAAAAAAGCCTCTGCTGTCGTCCACACATAAGCTAACACTGCTACAAGCTAACGCTGCTACAAGCTAACGCTGCTACAGTTTGACAAACACCACTGGGACTTTCACTGGGACAAGGTCAGAGGTCAGATGAGACCAAAGTAGAACTTTTTGGCAACAAACATCTAAGATGGGTGTGGCCTATTGAGAAAGGAAGCCATAGAGAAAAGCCCCTCATACCCAGTGTGAAGTCTGGTGGTGGATCTCTGATGCTGTGGGGCTGTTTTTCTTCCAAAGGTTCTGGACATCTTGTTAAAGACATGGTTCCATGGACTCCATCAAACACCAGCAGATACTGGATTAACACCTAAAAGTCTGTCAGGAACCTTAAAGTGGGTCGTGGTTGGACCTTCCAGCAGAACTTTGTTCTGAAGATCCCCTCAACATCCAACTATTGTGGCTGGCATGTTTTCCAGAAACCAGTTTGTTTCGCTCTGAGAAGGTAACGTGTTTATTGTTTAATGTCGTGACTCGAGTCAGAGGTTAGATTCTCCTGAGTGATCTGGATCAAACATCAGGGTAAACAGACAATTAAGACTTTTGTTTTTGACGTCTGATTGAAGTCATTCGTCCTGAAGGACGTCACTGATGACGGATTTGTTGACGGCCTGCTCTTCATCCTCAGCACGAAGAAAAGCCTTTTTTTAACCAACAACAAGATTCTGCCCATAAAATACCAGGGAAACATGCAAAGCAACCGCTAACAGCGCCGAGAGGCGCGGCCTTTTTTATTCTCCTGTCGGCGCCCGGGAACCCATGAGCACATGTGACCCATCCACCGCCATCCGGTAAACAACCGGACCACTTCCTCCTTCAAAACCTCACATCCAGGATGACATCCAAAGAGTTTCCCCTCTTAGGCGTATTCTTCTTATATTAGACGACGACGACGCAGAAATACGCTCAAACCCATCCGTGCGATTCGCCAGGAGGAAAAAAAAGGTACTGAGAATTTCAAGAAAAAAGAAAAGAGGCAAAGGTTAACGTTACTCACAGCATCAAAACAATTTAAAAGGGGAGCAGAGAGGTCTCTAATGGCGCCGCGGTCTTCAAAGAAAAGGCATTTTTGTTTTTTTGCGCTCCAAAATAATTCATAGCTTTTTGCCGGTGGCTTTTTCAGCTTCCCCGGAGACCCAGCATGAACCACTGTATTTTTCCCAGCAGGCTCTCTGCTCCTCGCAAAATGGCCTTCGCCAGGGCATGCCTCGCATCCGCTCCAAATATTGACGGCGCCGAGTCCATTTCTTATTGGTAAAATGGCCGTAAGTAATGTTTTATCAGCCGCTGGAATCTCCACACCTGTACTTTCCCCCCGGCATCATAACAATATTTGAGCAGATTAATGATTTGATCCCATGACATTTTATTTCCTTTCACCGTCAATCCGCCAGAAAACAACTCACTTACTTCTGGCATTTGGTGGCGGGACACATGTTGGACTTTTATTCATGAGGCTCAGAATTTACCCCGAAGCAGGAAAAACAAAAGTGTGGCGAACATCAGCTCCGGCACGAAACTCTTTAACGGTACTGCAAAACAAAAACGACCGAAAAAAGTTTGTTTAATGTCTTAAGGGGAAGTTGTTTTGAGTTTTTTTTGAAGAAGAAGAAGAAGAAGATGATGAAGAAAAAATAGCAGTTTTTAGGAATCTTTTTTCAAATGATTTATTTTGACATTTAAAGTCTTGACGTTTTATGATAAACAGGTTTATTTAATATCTTAAGGGGAAGTTGATTTGTGTGTTTTTTTTGAAGAAGAAGAAGAAGATGAAGAAAAAATAGCTGTTTTTAAGAAAGTTTTTCATATAATTTATTTTGATGTTTTATGAAAAGAAATGTTCATTTAATATCTTTTAAAAAAAAATAAAATAAGAAAATAATATAATGGCTCTATTTTAGCTGCCTTTTTTTTTTTAGAATATAAAATCTTTATTGTAGCTTTTTTTTTTTGTTTAATAAACTTTTTGAAACTCTTGACTGTTTATGAAAAAAAATGTTTATTTAATACCTTTAAGGAATTAATTTCAAATTTCAAATTTTAAAGAATATAATAGCTCTATATTAAACATTCATTGACTGTTTGTAAAAAAAAATTTTTTTAAAAAGGTTCATTTAATACCTTTAAGTAAAGTGATTTTTATTTTATTTTATTTTTTTAACATGAAACTCTTGACTGTGAAAAAAAAGTTGTTTACTTTACCTCACCTATTTTTAGACCCGCTCTATTTCTAGCAGTCAATTCAAGGAGAGAATGAATGAGCATTAATGATATACCTCGCGACCTTTGAACCTCGGCGGCTGGAGGGGTCTCCTGCCCGCGTCCCCAAGGGCCCACGCGTCCTGACAGATTGAGTGATGAGTGGCGGACGGCTGTCTCAATCTGCCTCCTCCTATTTTTAGCCCCCACTAAACAGAGATCCCAGCTCTAAACAAATGATTAATAGGGCACTCAGGGTCTCGCCGCTGGCCAGCACATCTCTATTAACAGCCAATAACAGAGGCCCTCCGGGGTCAAAGGTTTAAAGACTTTCTAATAAAAGTAACACAGACATGGGGATGTATTTTAGCGGGGGGAAAAAAGTTGTGTCTCAGTTTGAAATGTTGACAAGTTAATAATCCCCTCTCACCGCAGTAAAATAGCCAGTTTGTTCTTCCGTTTATTGCTATCATCTGTCACTCATCCACATCTCCCTCTCCTTTTCTGTCCCGTCTCATCTTAAGTGGACGGAACGAGCTAGAGCGGCGGCGCTGTGATGTTTCTCGCCCGGGCTTTATTCTCTATTTCCCTTTCTTTCTTTTTTTCCTTTTTTTGGCTCCAATGCAAATTCTGGTTTTCGTTTTTTTCGGCAGGAAATGCCTAATGGATTCCCGAACACGCATTCATGAAATGGTAATGAGATTCAAATTTCTACGACATTACTGACCTGAAAACGGAGAAAGGAAAAAAAGAGGCGGCTTGTGGCGTTGTGCTTTTTTTTTCATTATACCAGAATTTTCTTAAGTCCCTCTATTTTTTTTCTTTAAACTTTTTTTAGAATTTTTTTTTTTGAATCGAGACACGAAGCAAAGAGTTTGAATGCAAAAATAGTAACAATATATGTATATACCTGGACAGATCAATATTTTGTATATTATATGGATGTATGTATATATATATTTATTTTATATGTTTTATATGTATACATAAAACAGTGTTTTTCATTTCTTTGAAAAAGCTCCAATAATTGTGCAAAACATAAATTACTATTGTAAAAATTTGACATTCACAAGGTAATTCTCCTCAAGTCACTTTTGGTTTATTTTATAATTGTCAACAACGCCCTCTCTAATAGTTTCTATTTTACTCTATTAGTTCACGTTTTACTCTAATAGTTTGTGTTTTACTCTAATAGTGCGTGTTTTACTCTAATAGTGCGTGTTTTACTCTATTAGTTCACGTTTTACTCTAATAGTTTGTGTTTTACTCTAATAGTGCGTGTTTTACTCTAATAGTGCGTGTTTTACTCTAATAGTTCATGTTTTTCTCTAATAGTGCGTGTTTTACTCTATTAGTTCACGTTTTACTCTAATAGTTTGTGTTTTACTCTAATAGTGCGTGTTTTACTCTAATAGTGCGTGTTTTACTCTAATAGTTCATATTTTACTCTAATAGTTTGTGTTTTACTCTAATAGTTCGTGTTTTACTCTAATAGTTCGTGTTTTACTCTAATAGTTTGTGTTTTACTCTAATAGTTCAGGTTTTTCTTTAATAGTTCGTGTTTTACTCTAATAGTTCATGTTTTACTCTAATAGTTCAGGTTTTTCTTTAATAGTTCACGTTTTTCTTTAATAGTTCATGTTTTTCTCTAATAGCTCGTGTTTTTCTCTAATAGTTCACGTTTTAATCTAATAGTTCGCGTTTTACTCTAATAGTTCGTGTTTTACTCTAATAGTTCGTGTTTTTCTCTAATAGTTCATGTTCTACTCTAATAGTTCACGTTTTACTCTAATAGTTCATGTTTTACTCTAATAGTTCGTGTTTTTCTCTAATAGTTCATGTTTTTCTCTAATAGTTCACGTTTTACTCTAATAGTTCATGTTTTACTCTAATAGTTCGTGTTTTTCTCTAATAGTTCATGTTTTACTCTAATAGTTCATGTTTTACTCTAATAGTTCGTGTTTTTCTCTAATAGTTCATGTTTTACTCTAATAGTTCGTGTTTTACTCTAATAGTTCGTGTTTTTGTCTAATAGTTCACGTTTTACTCTAATAGTTCGTGTTTTTCTCTAATAGTTCGTGTTTTACTCTAATAGTTCACGTTTTACTCTAATAGTTCGTGTTTTTGTCTAATAGTTCAAGTTTTACTCTAATAGTTCGCGTTTTACTCTAATAGTTCGCGTTTTACTCTAATAGTTCGTGTTTTTCTCTAATAGTTCGTGTTTTTCTCTAATAGTTCACGTTTTACTCTAATAGTTCCTGTTTTTCTCTAATAGTTCACGTTTTACTCTAATAGTTCGTGTTTTACTCTAATAGTTCGTGTTTTTCTCTAATAGTTCACGTTTTACTCTAATAGTTCACGTTTTTCTCTAATAGTTCACGTTTTACTCTAATAGTTCGTGTTTTACTCTAATAGTTCGTGTTTTTCTCTAATAGTTCACGTTTTACTCTAATAGTTCGTGTTTTTCTCTAATAGTTCGTGTTTTACTCTAATAGTTCGTGTTTTTCTCTAATAGTTCATGTTTTTCTCTAATAGTTCACGTTTTACTCTAATAGTTCGTGTTTTTCTCTAATAGTTCACGTTTTACTCTAATAGTTCGTGTTTTACTCTAATAGTTCATGTTTTTCTCTAATAGTTCACGTTTTACTCTAATAGTTCGTGTTTTTCTCTAATAGTTCATGTTTTTCTCTAATAGTTCACGTTTTACTGTAATAGTTCGTGTTTTTGTCTAATAGTTCACGTTTTACTCTAATAGTTCGTGTTTTACTCTAATAGTTCACGTTTTACTCTAATAGTTCGTGTTTTTGTCTAATAGTTCACGTTTTACTCTAATAGTTTGTGTTTTTCTCTAATAGTTCGTGTTTTTCTCTAATAGTTCACGTTTTACTCTAATAGTTTGTGTTTTTCTCTAATAGTTCACGTTTTACTCTAATAGTTCGTGTTTTACTCTAATAGTTCGTGTTTTTCTCTAATAGTTCACGTTTTACTCTAATAGTTCGTGTTTTTCTCTAATAGTTCGTGTTTTACTCTAATAGTTCGTGTTTTTCTCTAATAGTTCATGTTTTTCTCTAATAGTTCACGTTTTACTCTAATAGTTCGTGTTTTTCTCTAATAGTTCACGTTTTACTCTAATAGTTCACGTTTTACTGTAATAGTTCGTGTTTTTGTCTAATAGTTCACGTTTTACTCTAATAGTTCGTGTTTTACTCTAATAGTTCGTGTTTTTGTCTAATAGTTCGTGTTTTTGTCTAATAGTTCACGTTTTACTCTAATAGTTTGTGTTTTTCTCTAATAGTTCGTGTTTTTCTCTAATAGTTCACGTTTTACTCTAATAGTTTGTGTTTTTGTCTAATAGTTCACGTTTTACTCTAATAGTTCGTGTTTTTCTCTAATAGTTCGTGTTTTACTCTAATAGTTCATATTTTACTCTAATAGTTCGTGTTTTTCTCTAATAGTTCGTGTTTTACTCTAATAGTTCATGTTTTACTCTAATAGTTCGTGTTTTACTCTAATAGTTCATGTTTTACTCTAATAGTTCAGGTTTTTCTTTAATAGCTCGTGTTTTACTCTAATAGTTCATGTTTTACTCTAATAGTTTGTGTTTTACTCTAATAGTTCGTGTTTTACTCTAATAGTTCGTGTTTTTCTTTAATAGTTCACGTTTTTCTTTAATAGTTCATGTTTTTCTTTAATAGTTCATGTTTTACTCTAATAGTTCGTGTTTTTCTCTAATAGTTCGTGTTTTACTCTAATAGTTCGTGTTTTACTCTAATAGTTCGTGTTTTTCTTTAATAGTTCACGTTTTTCTTTAATAGTTCACGTTTTTCTTTAATAGTTCATGTTTTACTCTAATAGTTCGTGTTTTTCTCTAATAGTTCACGTTTTTCTTTAATAGTTCATGTTTTACTCTAATAGTTCGTGTTTTACTCTAATAGTTCGTGGTTTACTCTAATAGTTCATGTTTTACTTTAATAGTTCATGTTTTACTCTAGTAGTTCGTGTTTTACTCTAATAGTTCGTGTTTTTCTTTAATAGTTCATGTTTTTCTCTAATAGTTCGTGTTTTACTCTAATAGTGCGTGGTTTACTCTAATAGTTCATGTTTTACTTTAATAGTTCATGTTTTACTCTAGTAGTTCGTGTTTTACTCTAATAGTTCGTGTTTTACTCTAATAGTTCGTGTTTTACTCTAATAGTTCGTGTTTTTCTTTAATAGTTCACGTTTTTCTTTAATAGTTCACGTTTTTCTTTAATAGTTCACGTTTTACTCTAATAGTTCGTGTTTTTCTCTAATAGTTCACGTTTTTCTTTAATAGTTCATGTTTTACTCTAATAGTTCAGGTTTTTCTTTAATAGCTCGTGTTTTACTCTAATAGTTCATGTTTTACTCTAATAGTTTGTGTTTTACTCTAATAGTTCGTGTTTTACTCTAATAGTTCGTGTTTTTCTTTAATAGTTCACGTTTTTCTTTAATAGTTCACGTTTTTCTTTAATAGTTCATGTTTTACTCTAATAGTTCGTGTTTTTCTCTAATAGTTCATGTTTTACTTTAATAGTTCATGTTTTACTCTAGTAGTTCGTGTTTTACTCTAATAGTTCGTGTTTTTCTTTAATAGTTCGTGTTTTACTCTAATAGTTCGTGTTTTACTCTAATAGTTCACGTTTTACTCTAATAGTTCGTGTTTTACTTTAATAGTTCATGTTTTACTCTAGTAGTTCGTGTTTTACTCTAATAGTTCGTGTTTTTCTTTAATAGTTCGTGTTTTACTCTAATAGTTCGTGTTTTACTCTAATAGTTCGTGTTTTACTCTAATAGTTCGTGTTTTTCTTTAATAGTTCACGTTTTTCTTTAATAGTTCACGTTTTTCTTTAATAGTTCATGTTTTACTCTAATAGTTCGTGTTTTTCTCTAATAGTTCATGTTTTTCTTTAATAGTTCGTGTTTTTCTTTAATAGTTCGTGTTTTACTCTCTTTTTACGAGAAACACTGTTTTTTCCGGACATAACTCAAAAACTGTTCCATGGATCATTTTCAAATACTAAAGCCACATAGAACTCAGTGCGATGAAGAACTGGATTGATTTGTGAGAATGTCAGTTGTATGTGTCGGACACTAGGGGGAGCTCTACATCCTGGCGTTTTCGGGCCATTTTATTGGTTTGTTTGTTGCCTTTGTTTGTCGGATGTTCCTTAAACGCCTCATATTTGACTCTGATGGATCATTTAAGATTAACGATCAGATATAACTTCATATTGAATTTGTGGAGTTCAAACAGGGGGAGGGGCTTGTACTATGCTGGGGATTGGGTCCTTTTTTCGGGCATATGTGTGTGACTGTGGGTTCTGAAAGGATGTCATGTTAATCATACACACACACAGACACACACACACACACACACACACATACATATATACATACATATACACACACACATACATACATATACACACACACATACATATATACATACATATACACACATACATACATATACACACACACACATACTTACATATACACACACACACACATACATATATACATACATATACACACACACATACATACATATACACACACACATACATATATACATACATATACACACATACATACATATACACACACACACATACTTACATATACACACACACATACTTACATATACACACACACACACACACACATACTTACATATACACACACACACACATACATATACACACACACACACACACACATACATATATACATACATATACAGACACACACACACATACATACATACATATATATACACACAAACACACATACACACACACACACACACACACACATACATACATAAATATATACATATAAATATATATATATATATATATATATGTATATATATATATATATATATATATATATATATATCCAGCTTTTTACACCTAAATTTAAATCCTTTGTTTTTTCAACAACATACGATTCTTTGGTTTCTTTTGATGAGGATTTAGTTTATCGTTAACTTTTTCTCCAGAAACCTTCATTCTGTTTTATGGTGCATTAATTCTATTATAGGAATAAACTCTATTTGTGGATGATGACTCACATCTATCATGTCCTTTCTTCATCCGTCATATAAGGGGGGCTTATCAACAAAACGACAGAGATCGCTCTGTCCGTCCAAAAATAAATCAGCGCCTCCCATGATCCTCCTTTAATGTCGCCGCCGCCGCCGCCGCTTGTCCAACGCTCATCATTCATGACGCGTACTTCATTAAAGGGGCATTCTGCTAAACTGCATATCTGTAACAACTTGTGACAAGCTGCCTTTGTTTACTCTGTAAGAACTGGGGTGTTTGAAAAACTTCTCGCCGACTTAAAACAACCAGCCAGACTCACTCTGCTTCCATTCAGCGCCGCGGCCCGATAACCCGGACTGACGTTTGGCATGGAGTGGCCTGTGGATGAAACCAAACAGAAGGGCTGGGTGGACCGCTCAGACGTTCCACCTGCAGCCTTGAAGACACGGGAGTGCGTTTCCTGCACGTGTGTCACAGATGGCGTGAACGTCCTCGTCTTCTGTTATGCTAATTTTAACACGTGCTCCTTAAAAAACACCCTGAAGAAAAAAGATCTTGTGTTGGCGAGATAATTGACTGTTTCTCCTCTTCATGAACAAAGACAACGTAGAACATTCAAACGGACGGAACGGTTCTGCAAAGTTCTATTTTCACTTCAGAATGTCGCAACGCCAGCAGGAAGTTCATTTCATCCAGTCAGAACACATACACAATGCCGGACGACCTTACATCCGCTGTGGTCCTTCAAAATAAGAGCAGTTACGCGACAACAGGAATAGTTAGCATGTGTTTGTGCCATAAACAGAAAGAATCGGGCGGAGAATCATATTCTTACATCTTTTGTTGGTAGATATGGGCTCGTCATCAGCAGGAATCATATAGACATACTGAAGGACAGAAGCAGCCGTTTACACCGGTGGTTCTCTAAAGAGCCGTCGCCTTTACTAATGCAGAATTAATCTTGTGCGCATGAAGAAATGATTCTGGAAATTTTAAATCGACCTCACTTTTTCTTTTTCTTCTTCTTTTTTTTTTTTTTTACAGTGTGCAGACTCGCCCTCTTTCCCAACAGCCATGAAACAGAATCTTAAGTCGGGCTGTCTTCGCTGTAGCTTCTGGATAAATCTGTTTAGCATCTTTCAGTTCAGATGAAGCCCTACACTAACCATGCTCCGGGGCAGCTGGGATGGGCCGGGGGGGCGGGGGGCCTGGTGAGGCGGAGAACGGGTTGGACTGGGGCGGGGGGGTAGCTTTGAGATGGTCCAGACAAGCCAGCAGGCAGGCTTGTGCTCCTCTTCTCCGTAACCACAAGGAGCCACACTAAAGCGTGCTCAGA
Source organism: Lophius americanus (assembly GCA_037951165.1). NCBI lineage: Eukaryota > Metazoa > Chordata > Actinopteri > Lophiiformes > Lophiidae > Lophius > Lophius americanus. Next base: position 149,314 of record JBBDHG010000298.1, read on the forward strand.
CCCTGCAACCCGAGAGGGCACAGGGGTCCTCCAGCCGCGGGTAAACGAACCCAGATGCTTCCTGTGAAGGCAGAGCGAGCAGGGTGAGGAAATGACGGGCGGGGGTGGGAGGGGGGGGAAGGTGGTAGAGACACAGAATGAGGAGGCTTACCTATTTTCTTTTTTCCTTTTTTTTGTTTTTTGGGGGGGGGGGGCTCCAGGTTGAGGCAGTTATCTGTCAGATTCCTGCACTTTCTCATAACCACTGATCACAGAGGCCTCCGTGCAAGAGGAATTGTGGGAAATTATAAGAAGGGGCGTTCGTCTTTGAAGGAGAACGAGAGCAGCAGAAAATCTTTAAGTCCTTTCCTGTTCCTCTTCCTGTCAAGCTGCCACCTGGATGGAGGGAGGAGGAGGGAGCGGGCGAGAGAGAGAGAGAGAGAGAGAGAGAGAGAGAGAGAGAGAGAGAGAGAGAGAGAGAGAGAGACAGACAGACAGACAGACAGAGAGAGAGAGAGAGAGAGAGAGCGATGGCCACATGCATCCAAACGACTTAATTGAAGTTCAAGTCGGAGCAGGAAGTTTTAGAATGTAACATGAAGAGTGTCATTAAATGTTTTAGAGGGATATTTATAGACGGGGGTAACCTCTTCGTCCTCACGGCGCAATCGAAACTCGCCGTTATAATGGAATCGTAACGATCTCCAGTTTGTTTTGTTGTGACTTTCTGACACCGTAGGTTTGATCTTTTAAAAATGTAATTTGAGTCGTTTTAATTTTCACGTTCTCTTCAATAATGTGATTAATAAAGTTTGAATTAGTGTTATTGTTTTTACGAGGATGATTATTCTAATCATAATGAAGGTGCAGCAGGAATGTGAACAATCCGATGGATCAGATCCGTGTCCCTGTTTAAAGACAGATTTCATCGATTCGATTCATACACAACAGATTTGGACGAAATCAGACCATCGGTTGTAAAGTTATGGACGAAAAAACATGTTTTTCCGAAAAAAAAAAGAAGAAGGTACCCCTAGTGAGTAAAATCGGAACTATTAGAGTGAAAATATTATATTTACAAGATGGATGGATCCTGGAGTCGATTGATATTCACCACATTTGGGCTGAATCAGACCAACGGTTAAGATTTAATGGACAAACACGGTAATTTGGGGGATAAAGCTCCCTCTAGTGGCAGAAATACAGACCCAACTGTTCCCCAAAATCAATCCAGTTCTACCTCGTGCCAAGATCTATGTTGGCACAAACTTTGAAAGCGGTCCTCGATATCGTGTTTGAGTTATGGCCTTAACATGAAGGATCCGTGGCGGACGCAGTGATGATGATGACCCCATAACATTATGACCAGAGATTTCATCGTCAATTCACGATCGGCTCTTGAACATCCAGCAAAGTTCTTGTCCTCCTCATGCGCTCATCCCTATTTTCACTATTAGCGTTGCCATATTTTTATCTTTGAATACATTAAATAACTTTTTCATGGTCTCTGTAGGACACATTCACTGCTAAACTTCAGAATCTGGTTATTTGTAATTATGAGGGTCCAGATGAACAACTGTGAAGTAATCAGGACGGAATAATGTGGCTTTGTTATGGGAATGTGTTCCTTTAGTGAGGCACAGCATGACGACTGAAAATGTTTAATAGCTACTGTGATTTTGTCCAAAAGTTATAAAGTCCACTCTTTTCTCGCCTGGAGGCATTTTCCTGCAACCGGCTACGACTTAAAGCTGCAAAGGACCCCCGTAAAACCACATAGTGTTGTTTTACAGTGTGTGTGTGTGTGTGTGTGTGTGTGTGTGTGTGTGTGTGTGTGTGTGTGTGTGTGTGTGTGTGTATGTGTGTGTGTGTGTGTGTGTGTGTGTGTGTGTGTGTGTGTGTGTGTGCGTGCTGGCATCAAACTGCAGCTGCAACAAGTTAATTTTTCCCAATTTGCGATCAATAAAGTTTGTCTAAGACAGTGACTGCGTTTGAAAAATTACGGTAAATTACCTTGAAAAGCAGATGTAGCGTAAACACGTTTACACGGACATCAGATAAAATGACAGTAAATTACAAAAAGAGAAAACTATTATCCCGATCTTGCATAATGGTTAAAGACTTTTTGTAAATTTTAATATACGTAACAGAAAAATCTGTCGCTAGCTTTTTACTTGCTAGCTAATTACCCCGCATAGAAATATTGTCCGTAGAAATTACGGTAAAAAACTGTTCAAACATTAAAATTCTAAACAGTTTAATACTCTAGTAGATTGTAAATTTTCTTAAACTACGAAACAGTGAATTATTATTTCTCTTACAAGTTATTTAAATGTTTTTTACAGTGAAAATACGTATTTTCGTTAAGATGAAAGGGAACACGTGATAATGTTACAAACACGTCAGTACCGTAAAAGTCTTAATGACATATTTTGTTGGAATAAAAACGTAAATAACCAACTTTAACAAGATAGCAATGATGTCGATTTATAGTTTTAAAAAAATTCAAAATTGATTGTAATTTACTGTTATTTTATAACACTAAATAAACTGTTAATAAACTGTTTAATTGTAAACGGGTAATATAACGTAGTATCTTGTATATTTTATCGTATTTTTCAAGGCAAGATACGGGCAATCACAGCTAGCGGTATTTTGGTGTAAATAAAGATTGTAAAGATTCTTTACAGTGTGTTTTTATAGACCAAACAAATGACATACAAAATTTTAATATTACGAGCTTCAGAGTTGCTACTACATGTAGCATGTTACTTGCTATCTAATATACCCAACCTGTAAATATTGTCCTTAAAAATTACTGGAAAAACTTCAAAGACGGTAAACAGGTTAATATTTCAGTGGATGATAATTTTTCATAACTAAAAAAAACAGTAAAAAAAATTTAATTTTGTGGAAAAAATTTACTTTTTTTTTTACTGTGAAAATACTAAATTTGCCTAAAACAAATTTAAAAATATGCTAATATTTCAAGCAAGCCAGTACCGTAAAAGTGTTATTCTGTCTTAACGACATATTTCTCTGGAATAAAAACTTAAATAACCAACTTTAACAACATAGTCAAAAATATTGATTCTATGGTTTAAAACAGGGATAAGGGTTTTATGAGTTAATTTTAATTCACTGATGTTTTATGTTATAACCCGTTAAACAGGTTTTTATTGTAACCTACTGTAATATCTTTACCGTAAATTCTAAAAAGAAAATCTTTACAGTGACTTTTTATGGACCAAAGAAACGACATACAACATTTAAACTGGTGATCGTTGGCGTTGCTAGCACACATGTGTGCTAGCACACATGTTGCTAGCACACATGTTGCTAGCACACATGTTGCTTCTTGCTAGCTTAAAAAGAAAGAACCATGTCTATTCTTTGTGACTTTGTTAATCCAACCAGCTGGTTTGAGCTTCATCTTCATCTTCAAGACATCTGGTGTCACTCACGTCGTCAAAGCTGCTGATTCATCGCTCAAAAATGTCTGAGTCATGCATGAAATATAAAAAAAAATTCCTAATTCCACATAACAGGAGCTTTTCATTCGGTGTTTGCAGCCGTGGAATTCACTGTTTACACACAGCGCGGCTCTCCGGACCGATTCTCACTTGTTTGTCACTTCGAAACCGGTTCTGACCAGCGCTCCACCTGCAAAGTGTAACCTTACCTTCAACCAGGGGCGGGTGGTGTTTTCGAAAAGTGGCTGGGAATGCAGATGCGTTCGTCGGTGGCGCTTCAAAGCTGCGTTTCCACTGCAGACTGCAGCTCTGAGCTCCTCAGCGGGGACCTCAGGAGTAACCTGTGTCACCAGCAATCTGCCCCGGCCCGCCTGATGCCATCCAGATGCCCCATCCTGAAGAACACATTGGCCTCTTTGTTTGCTCCACTTCTAGTCTGAAGTCCTTTTACTGGCAGGCTGGACATCCATAGGCCGCCGTCCCTTAAAAGAATTAGTCAAATGAGACAGAGAGAACAGTCTTTGTTGTGGATACTCCTGGTCTTTAATTCAGATTATTCACAACAATCAAACCTCTAAATCAAGTTAGAATTATTTACAAATCATTAAACTCTTAATAGAAAAAAATAATATTTTTCTCTGAAACTGGTGCACGACAATTATTGACCTTTAATAGTTAGCTCCGCCTCCTTTTGCCACGACTGAAGCAGGCCTGAGTCTCCTTCGGTCGTCTGTGAGGAGGTCTGAGAACACATGGAGAAGATCTGAGACCATTCCTCCATACAGAACCTCTCCACCTCCTTCAGGTTCTGAGGTCCACACTGGTGGACTCTCCTCTGCAGCACAACCCACAGATGTTCTGGTGGGTTCAGGTCAGGTGACTGGGATGGTCATGACAGAACCTTCATTCTGTGACCTCTGAACCATTCTTGGGTTGATGTTGAGGTGACCTTCAGATCATTGTCCTGCTGGAAGGTCCAACCACGACCCACTTTAAGGTTCCTGACCGGCGCCATCTGATGGTGGTTAGGGAGACTTTCGGACCACAAGATTCAACTGACCTCTGACCTCTAGCTGTAATCCTTGGAGAGTGTTTTGGAACGATCCTTGTCAGTCAGTGTGGTCAGTTTGCAGACATGTCCTGTTCTGCTGAGCGATGTTCTTGTCTCCATTGTCAGATTTGTGCAGCTCTACGACTTTTCTTTGCTCCTCATTGCTGTGTTCTCTGGTCTTCATCATGGTGAAGAAGCTCAGAGAGAATCAGGCCTGTGTCACCTCATATTTATACCCCAGTCAAACAGGAAGTACCTGTTGGGTCAAAGCACTTTTTTTTTAGAGGAACTTTTTTGTTTTATGTTAAGAAAGAAATGTCTTTTATAATTTTTCTACTTGCTCCAAAATGAGATTTTTGCGAATAATCTGACTTAAAGTTCATGAGTATAGATAATAAAGACATTATTTTGGATCTCATTAATTACATTTTTTTTAAAGGGGTGCCAATAAGTTCTAGAGGGAACCATATAAATCCCGCTTGGACTTATTCACACTTTAAAACTGACATCCTGTGGGGATGTTTACACACACACACACACACACACACACACACACACACACACACACACACACACACACACACAGACACACACACACACACTGTCTGAACTCCGTGCAGCGACGAGGAAGAAAACGACAAATTTCCTATTTCATTCCGTGGACTCCGGCCTGTTTTCACTCACTCTTAACCGGCGCTGCCACGTCGGAAGACGCGGAATGGAGTAAATTTCCTGAAATGAAATGACTGTCAACTCAACTTTGCCTCAGAGTTTCGTTTCTCTTTCACGCTAACGAACAGCAAACACGCGAAGGGCTTAAAGGCATCGGCGCCAAACGAGCGACGAGAGAAAGCCGAGTTATGATAATCTTACTTTGATCCCTGGGTTTGAAGTAAGTCTAATGTAATAATAATAATACATTAATATATATACTGTATAATTTACCGTAAAATAACGGCAGCTGGGGCCGACAGAATTTCAACGTTAAAACGATTTTACGGTAAAATACAGTGAATACTGTTACTATTTCTTGATGTAGGTTCATTTAAACTATCTACTATTGTTGTGAATTTTTACAATAATAGACTGGTGCGTAAAATAGACTCAGTGTGTCTAGTGTGTGTGTGTGTTTGAGTGAGTCTGCGTGTTTGTGTGTGTGTGAGTGAATCTGAGTCTTTGTGTGTTAGTCTGTGTGTGTGTGTGTGAGAGTGTGTGTGTGTGCGTGAGTGAATCTGAGTCTGTGTGTGTTAGTCTGTGTGTGTGTGTGTGTTAGTCTGTGTGTGTGTGAGAGTCTGAGAGGGGGGATGAGAGGGTGAGAGAGTGAAGGCAGGAGTGAGAGGGTGAATGCAGGAGTGAGAGGGTGAATGGAGGGGTGGGAGAGTGAAGGCAGGGGTGAGAGGGTGCATGCCTGTGTGCTGTCCTGCCCTGGGGGCAGATAAATGGCTGAGTGTTGTTGTTGTCCAGAGAGCAGACACTCAGACAGACACTCACACACGATTAATTGTTTCCTCGTTGGGACTGAGAACATTTGACTGTGGCTGGGCCTCCCACCGTCTAACTGTGTGTGTGTGTGTGTGTGTGTGTGTGTGTGTGTGTGTGTGTGTGAGTGTGTGTGCGTGCGTGCGTGCGTGCGTGCGTGCGTGCGTGCGTGCGTGCGTGCGTGCGTGCGTGCGTGCGTGCGTGCGTGCGTGCGTGCGTGCGTGCGTGCGTGCGTGCGTGAGTGAGTGAGTGAGTGAGTGAGTGAGTGAGTGAGTGAGTGAGTGTGTGTGTGTGTGTGTGTGTGTGTGTGTGTGTGTGTGTGTGTGTGTGTGTGTGTGTGTGTGTGTGTGTGTGAGTGAGTGAGTGAGTGTGTGTGTGTGTGTGTGTGTGTGTGTGTGTGTGTGTGTGTGTGTGTGAGTGAGTGAGTGAGTGAGTGAGAGAGAGAGAGAATGTCTTGTCCTGTTTCATGACTTTGTCTGTCCCTGAATTCTCTTCTTAGACATGTGCTGTTGTTTTGGACCCGGCCGCCACGATCATGTGGTCCAAGTTCTGGGTTGAATGCGGTGAAAATGACTGACGTTAAATGAAGGGGGGATTTGTCCTGATGCAAACATTCTTTTGTTCTTTTTTATTGCATTGTTAAACGTTAAAGGTCTTTCATGGCCTTTTGTTTTCCTGCAACGCCGATATCTCCACGTGTAAAAAAAAAAAAAACGTAACTAATCAATCGATCCAAGTAGAAAGAAAGAAGCCGGAGCGCCGTGGATTCAATTGATGCTGCGCCATTTCCCAGAGGTCACGGTGGCTCAGGTTCGTCAGCGTCTGACGGGAGCCTGATGACTGATTAATTACAATAATCAAAGATGATAATAACATCAAGAGTGTTATCTCACCTTTAATTTATTGTCCGGTTCTTTTAAGTGCATCGGGACGGGTGGACATCCGATCCGGCGAGTTCCTGTGTTGGATGGTTTTCGGTGGGTATGGGGTAAAACATGGAAGTACAATTAGAAAACAAACTCCCTAATTGTCAGGTATGATGGTCAAACTGGAATGACTCACAACAGGGGGGGTGGGGGGGCAGTTTGAGTCGGTTGAACCTTATGGAAAAACGTTGCCGCGGCGATGACTCACTTTACATTAAACTCTTAATCACGCCATTCATTACCCCCAACAGTGTGAGGAGGATGGTTGGACTGTTGGGACTCTTTTTGTCAACAAACATCTAAAGTGGGTGTGGCCTAGCAAGAAAGGAAGCCATAGAGAGAAGCTCTTCATACCCACTGTGAAGTCTGGCGGTGGATCTCTGATGCTCTGGGGCTGTTTTTCTCCCAAAGGTTCTGGACATCTTGTTAAAGACATGGTTCCATGGACTCCATCAAACACCAGCAGATTCTGGATGAAGACGTAAAAGCCTGTCAGGAACCTTAAAGTGGGTCGTGGTTGGACCTTCCAGCAGAACAATGATCTGAAGATCACCTCAACATCAACCCAAGAATGGTTCAGAGGTCACAGAATAAAGGTTCTGCCATGACCATCCAGCCACCTGACCCAAACCCCCCAGAACATCTGTGGGATGTGTTGCAGAGGAGAGTCCACCAGAGTGGACCTCAGAACCTGAAGGAGATTGGTTGGTTGACTGAAGTTTTGTTTTCAACATATTGTATGTGGATAACAAAATAAATACCATCATGTGCTATTCTGAGTTTTACCGCCTCTTACACACTCAACAGTTTTTAACTGTACTGATTATTTTTACAGTGCTTTATTTACAGTTGAATTAGCTGTAAAAAAATAAGAAAGAAAGAACTTCAACCACGAAGCAGCTGCATACCTTTCTTTCAACAGAAATAAAATATTAATAGTGTATATTTGTGAAATACTTTCAAGGGTTATGGACTATTCTTTGAATTCCCTGCCGAGTTTGGTTGCTACATACGCTCCGATGCTGCGTCTCGTGTTTGTGGAATCATAATCCATGAAATGGATCATGTCACTGACCTTCATGCAACGAACATCTTAAATTGGTATGGTGTGGAAAGAAAGCCATAGAGAAAAGCCCCTCCTACCCACTCTGAAGTCTTGGGGTGGATCTCTGTTTCTACATTATTTACTATCATTCTACTATTATTGAGTATTATTTGCTATTATGAGTTTATCCGTTTCTTAACGTTGCACTTGACAGTTTTTTTTACTTTAATCAGAACAATATGGTACGTACATTAGAATTAACGGTAAAAATAAATAAAACATTTTTTAAAACGGTTGATTCCGAGATTTAAATTAATTGTTGTTTTTTTTCATTTAATGCCATACAGTAAACAAGTACAGTAAAAAAAAGTTTTAAGTTTGGTGCCGTAATGTCTTGTACAGTCACTATTGTTTTTCTAACGATAAAATTCTGGCAACCGTTGCTGCCGGTATTTTACCGTAAAGCCTACAGAATTTTTTTTTTTTTTTTAAAGTGGACTATTCCTTAAATTCTCTGCCGAGTTTAGTCGCCGTTGCTTCGGTTGGCGGTAAACGCCACATACGCTCCCATGCTGCGTCTCGTGATTGTGAAATCATAATCCACTGGCGGGTTTTTTTTTCTACCTGTCAGAGACCCCTGAGATGGATCATGTCATAAACTGCGGCGCTGAAACTCGACGCTCATAATCCATCCTGACATCAAACCAGACTCTGGTGTTTTCACAGTGACTCAACCGGCGGGGACGGCGTTAAACTGAAACATACCCATCTGGTTCTCCATGTGTGCCAACGCGTCACAATCGCTTAAAATCTGGACGTGTTTAAGTGACAGTGAGGCGGCGGCGTGATCCCAACGATCCGGTATCGTGTTCTCATGCTCCGATGCGTTTATCCTCATCCTCCTGTGAGCTGGGATGACTCCCACACACAAAAGAAAAACAAACCCAAAAGAGGTTCTGGAGCTCCGCGTGAAATATAACCCAGATATTTTTATCTGTTGGTTGGACCTGTAGAAGGGAGAGGTTGAAGATTTCGGTTCTGGATGTTGAAGATTTCGGTTCTGGATGTTTATGTTGACCCAAACCACAAGTATGAAATATTGGGTGAAGGATTTCTCTGCCGTGTTTTCTAGAGTTTCAAAGTCAAGCAGATCAAACGGTCGTCCGAAATAAAGCAATAATGAATAATAATAATAATAATAATAATAATATAATGAATGGAGAAAAAAAAAGAAACTTTGTTTAACCCTTTTATGTCCTGCTCAGCTGTTTATAATAATCTCTTATATATAAAAAAAGTAATTGAACCTGTTTATAATCTGACCCAGGGGCAGATCGTATATGCTAAAGCGTAAGGGGCCGAGGACGGAGCCCTGCGGGACACCACAGGTCAAAAGGGCCGTTGAAAAGGAGGCTAGAAAGTTTTATTCTAGACGTACGTTTTTTTCCTGGCATGTTAGGACTTACTAAAGAATGTCGTACCTTGATAAAACAAAGAAATCAAATAAACTTTTTTATTTTTATTTTATGGTACTTTTGGAGTGTCTAAAATATCAAATGAATAACTGCTACAAAGAATTAAAATATGCAAAGTATTATTTTTTCCATTGCTTTTTTTTTTTGAGAACATTACAGGGTTAATAAATTAAGCGATAATTTTAATATTCTGTGAAACACGAAAATTCCTGTAATCCACTGATTTGATCCATTTACTCGATTTAAGAGTACTTTTATTATAAATTACCCGATTCAGTCCAAATTTGTTGCATATGAATAATCCCGAGGAAATCTATCTTATTCCATATTTTACTCTAATAGTTCATATTTTACTCACCAGGGGGAGTTTTACTTTTATAACAAAAAAACAGTTTTCCTGACATAACTCAAAAACTGTTCCATGGATCCTTTTCAACGTTTATACCTCCGTAGACCTTAGTGAGAGGAAGAACTGGGTTGTATTTTGGGAAAGGTGAGTTGTATATTTCTGAAACAAAAGCAAACCTTTTCCTAGAAATTACGCTTTTTTTGGACATAACTTCTGAGCCATCGGTCCGATTCCGTCCAAATTTGGTGCGTAAAATAGTCCAAATTTTACTCAATTTGATAAGTACAAACAGGGGTTTGCTTGTACAACACAGGGGATTGGGGGCTTTTATATCCATGCTGTGAAGGTATACATGCTTCATTCTGATGAGTGTCGCTAATTAGCATTGGCTACTAGCACTACTTACATTAGGCAGCTGTATCTATATATAACGTATCTATACGTACATAATATTTGGTTCTGAGCGTTACATCCGTGACCCGCTGACCTCACACACCTTCATCGCTGCCTCCTCCTGCTGAAAGCACCTGGTTCACAAAGAACACGTTATTACACTTACATGCACGATTGCTCATTTTGTCTGTCGGAGAATCGGACCTTTTGGACCCGTGTTTGTGATGCTATTCCTTCATCAACACGCTTCACTCCATCGTCACTTTGTTGTTATTTGTTAGGTTCTGCTCGTCTACGGACCTCGTAGACGGGAGCGGTAAACCCGTGAGACAACGCAGAATTGTCTGGATGGAGATGAAAGGAGGGGAAAATAATCCGTATGCGTCTTAATTGCGGCAGTTAGGCTAGAAGTGACATGAAAGCCCGAGACCCCCTTGACATTGATGCTTGTCCGATGCAGGACCCTCAGCAGGGCCCTCAGGTCTTCTGATAGGGCATTCACCGGCGTCCTTTGGGGCTGTCCCGCCCCCCACAATAAACAGGCAGCCCTTTGTCACTAGGAGTAAGGGGGTCTGAAGGGTTGCTCCTCGTTATTATTTCTAAAGTAATTATACCTTATTATCTGTGTTTACTTTAGCGGGGGTGCGAGTGTGCAGGTGTGGACCATTTGGCAGTGGGTTGGCGGTCTCGCTGGTGTCTTTTTAACTCTCTCCCTTCCATCTTCACGAGGAGGGGGAGGAGGGAGGAGGGGGTTAGGAGTAGTATTGTAGCATGGCCGCCAATTTGAGCTCAACAAAAGAAATGTGCAATTAGGGCTATTATAGTAGCAGCTGCAGCAGCAGCTTCTCCGGCTCAGCGGCGAGGGGCGAGGAGCCGGGAGCCGCGGCGGCGAGGAGGCAGCGGGAGCGGTCAGAGTAGTAGCCCCTCCAGTGTCTGTGGAAAGAGAGAGGGGAAAATGTCGTCTGGGAGGCTGGCGTGTTTCGTCAGCGACGGCGCAGCGGGAGTTCTCACCCACAGGCTTGTGTGGACCTCCAGAACAATGGAGCTGCCATCTCCCAACGTGAAGTGTGTTGAAATTGTCCTCGCCACAGTCCCATTGGCCGCCGTCTGGCATGATGTCATGCGGTCTCTCGGGGCTGCGTGGGCTGAGGCGAAATGATTTGCAAATAAGAAAATTCCTTTTGAAGCATCGGGGCCTTGAAGAGAGAGGAAGCAGGAATTCTGAAACCCCGGGATCCAGAACGTACGAGAATGAACGCCGCTGAAATATTCTCCAGGCCGGTTCTTCTTCTACGTCTGGGAGTCGGTCGATATCCGGCGCAGCGAGGATTCTCGTCGCGTCAGGATGCGCCGTGAAGGTCGCAGAGGGTCACAAAAGCTGAAGAAGAAGAAGAATGCTGATGTGTGTGTGTGTGTGTGTGTGGCCCATAAAGACCCTCACAGCGTCAAACACAAGGGTCCGATCTCAATCTGCAGCATAAACTAAACGCTCGCAGACCCTCACTTAGCGATTGTCTTAATGTCACCGGCTTCTAAACCTGAGAACAATCGTCTCGCTCAAAGGGTTCAAGGGTATAAAAAGCAAAATCGCAAAAAGATCTCCTCCAGTCGATTCTTCAGCACCACGTTCGGACTGGATCGGACAAACGGTCGGGAAATTATGTCTTGAAAACTTTTGGCGATAAAGCTCCCCCTAGTGGCAGAAATACGCAGCTGACCCTACGTGAAATCAGTCCAGTTCTTCCTCTGGGTATAAAATATTTATAACGCTCCATGATGATGCAAAGATGATGTAAAAATAAAAGCAATGAAAGTATATAAAAAAATTAGCATATTGAAATAACCAATTATGAGACGCACGACTTTCGGACCCCTACAGAACCCCTCCAGGCGTATCGACTGTCCCTCATCGTGTAGCGGAGGACAGCGGAGACCCGACTCGTCTCCTCGAGCAGGGCCTTTAAAAATGGGACCGAGTGGATTTGGGTCATCTTCGTCTTCTGGAGGAAGACGTTGGCGGTTTTACGGACGAGAGCTTAACTTGCAGTTTTGGTCCATTTCACCGGGTTTGGACCCGGGGGCTGAGTGGACAAGATGCTTAGAGAAATCATTTTGCCGGTGGGTGGGGTGGGGTGGGGGGATGGGGGGGTTGTGTCGGCAACAAATTGGCCTCTGGTTCCCCGCTGTGCAGAGCGGAAGAGAAGAGCCTAACTGGCAGTAGGGGCAGGTCCGGGCAAGGCAGGCTGGGAAGCCCCATGCTGAGACCCCCTCCCTGCCCCTGACAAACACGGCGGTGGATAATCTCTCCTTCAGAGACTCGGCCCGGAGCCGCGGGGCTGAGATGGAAGGGGGCTGATGCACAGGAAGTGGCTGGATGTGTGCGGCGACACAAACACACTTGTACTCCTGGTGGAGGACTTGAGGGATTCAAAACCCACCCGGGTGTAGGGTAGCTGTTTTCAGATGAGATGAGTCGCTGCACGTAACCACCGGGTCGGAGGAGATCGCAGGTCGCGTAAACAGACGACTGACTTTGTGATTCGAAATGGTTTAATCTGGATAGAAGGAGAAGTGTCACCGGTTTAAACCATCTAATGTGTCAGAGGGGGAAAACAAACCAGGATAGATGGAGTTGGGTTAAAACGGCGGGTGTAAGCCTACGCCGTCGTCCCCCCAAAAAGCCACCAAACCCCTTGCGCTGTACCAGCAAGCCCCGCCACCTGATGGAACTCCTCAGATTTAATGTGATTCGTTAATAATCTCAAACACTTTTGTGACTCAACCTAACCGTTTCTATGATGTCATCAGTCTGTTCTAGGATCAGATCCCACAGCGACTCAATGATGAAGATAAAAACAGTGAACTAGTTTTTCTGAACTCGGGAATAAAACCAGACAGGTTTCTTCTCAGAGTCGATTCATAGGAGATAAATTTAGACACGACTGGACTGATGGTTGGGAAGTTCCATGTTTGCGTCGTCTCATATTGGACCGTACTTGCGACGCTTTTGTTCTTTGTCTTAAAGATGTTTGGTTTCACAAACTACACTAAAGAACCCGAGAATGAATTCTCTCTATTCAATCTCATATTGTTGGTTTTATAGTCCGTAAATATATATATATTTTTTTAACGTTAGAAGTTTTATAGCATAACATTGTTTACATTACTGGATTATTGGATACAGGAATAAAGTTCATTATAAAAGTTAGGAGGTTGTTAGAAGTGCTTTTCATAAAAAAAAGCTCTACCAAGTGAGTTAAATATGATAAATACAAGATAAATCTCCTTGAGTCAATTCATTTGCAGCAAATTTGGATTAAATCAGACCAACTGTTGAGAAATTATAGCGAAAAAGAAATCTCGATAAAGCTCCCCCTAGTGGCGAATATTTCAAGCTGACCTTTCCCAAAATCAGCCCAGTTTCTTACCCCAAGACTCAACGGACATCTGCAATTCTCTGGCTCTGATCCTTGGAGAGTCCGTATCTGATTGAAGCCTCCTCCTCCCGTTCTGTGGGGTCAGTTTGCAGACACTTCCTTTTCCAGGCTGAATTTTTTTTTTTTTTAATTGCCAATTAGCTTAATTTATAAATAGTGTCTGTAATTCTACAGTTTGCGACCAAAGAAGAACACAGAAAACACAAAATATATACCCGGAGATAAAACATGACAATGTGGGTACATCTCCGAAAAAGACCCCAATCCCCTGAATGAACTCAAATTTAATGTGAATGTCTGAAAAAAAAGCTCGTCTTTATGTAAAATAGTAACTATAACACTAAAATCCATAAATACAAAAGAATGCCGTGAGGAGGATTAGTAGAGACTGAATTTCTGCTGATGACTAAACCAGTTAACTTAAACCATAATTATAATTATAATCATTTTAAAAAACGGTGACTAAGTTTCTTCTAATAATATAACCAGGAACAAATGTATTATTTATAGATAAGGTCTAAAATTGTGCGCCTGAGCAGAAAAAACACTCAAAATAAATCGTTTTGGGGTTTTTTTCTCCAAATATTTTACTTCCATCAAGCTTTTTCACAAAACAAAACAAAAACAACGTGTGGTAAGGCAGTATTATTCAAATATACATGTCTCCATCCGATTGTAACGACTAGTGAGGGTCTCAGCCGTTAGGATGTCTCCATCTTGTATCCGTGTTTTTCCAGCTCAGCTCTGCGGGAGGAAAAGGAAAAACAGAGAAAAGTTATGAGACAGGAGGGAAAGAATATTATATAAAAATATCATCAAAGGAAAGGAAGTGATGGACCTGAAGAGTCTGTGTCCTTTAACAGTAATCATATCTTTATTACGATTGGAGCAAATTAAACAAAAACCGCGTTATTGCTCTGATAAGTGGGCTCAAATAAAAACAGGGCAGCCCCTCGCGTTCCAACGGTTATCGATTATTCAGTACGTGTGAACGAAAGCATGACTGATCCCACGGCTGATTTCTGATTATCTCTGCTTGTTTGGATCAAGCTCTTCTTTTTATATTTGTTGGCAAAGTTGAAAAGACAGAGAATTTAATGATTACTTATTATTAAAAATTGACAATAGATATATGATATAGATATATGATAAAGGATAGATATATGATATAGATATATGATATAGATATACGATAAAGGATAGATATATAGACGATAGTTATATAATAGATGGACAATAGATATACAATATAGATATATGATATAGATATATGATAGACGACAGATAGATATATAATAGACGATAGTTATATAGTAGAAAAATAGATGGACGATGGATATATTATATAGATGTATGCTGGGCGATAGATACTTTATTGATCATTTACAGGAAATTGTTCCGTCACAGCAGCTCATTCAATGGTCAAAGGATAAGTGGAAATATAAGCAAAAACAAGTAAATCGAAACGACGTGGAATACGAAAACTATCACGCTAGAATTAACAGCAAACAGGAAAATACATAACTATAGAGAGAAAATAACTGTCCAAATGAGTTAAACAAAACGTGATGCATTATGGTAAGTGTGCAGTGGGAGAGAGAACCAATATAAATAACTAACAGATTAAATAACTGACCTATTGTTCAGAAATAGTAAAATGTTCTGAATGTTGCATATTTAAATGTTTGTACTTAAAGCCTGTAAAGTAGCTTTGTTGTAAAAATCGATTATATGAAGTTAGATGTTTGGAAGTAAGATAAGCTAGAAAGAAAGAAAAAAAAAGGGCCAATTGTTACATTTGTCAGGTTTCTGAGTAATGTTTTGTTTTTACAGAAAAAATATTTAAACAGATTTGTTGTTTTTGGACCGTTCCGGTCCAACTACAATTTCACAGAGAGTTCAAGGCAGAAGACATGCAACGATTCCACTGAAGCCAAAAAACTAGAATACGTTCTCCACACATAGGATTCAAATACAGGCGTATAAACTTTCCACCTATGTTCATAAACATATGCGTAAATAAACATATATCTAACCACACAAACATACAGTATATCTATACACATATATACATTAACCTAACTAGTATGTTAAATATTATTGTATGTGGAGTTTTTGTGGCATGATTTAATTTATTCAAAACCGGCTTGTAATCAAACATAATGTTGAACATAGTAAACAAACAAACAAACAAACATCTCTGGCCAGCATGTTGAAGACCCAGCCTCATCAGGACAATTCACCGTCAGCTCAACATTATGAGTGACTGTAGTTAACTTCGTGATTTCTTTTCATTTCCACCTTACCTCAGCTGATTTGAGAAATCATCCTCCACGTTATCATCGTCCCAGTTGTCTTCCCAAACATGAGCATCCTCGTCTTCGTCGAGCCCCGTCCAATCTGGAGAATATCACATTACCGAATAGAGTTAACTCACACTGGTCGGATAAGACAAAAACATTGAAAACTTGTCTGTTTAGCGTCACTCTATCGTTAATATTTGCCTGCACGAACAAGATAAAACAGATAAAAACTGATGTAGCTAGTGGGCTACTGCTAGCACGCAAGCTAACGTTCAAATGCGTTGCGCTGCTGTGAACGGGCTGCAGTTTGCTAACAAGCTAGCTAATGCTATGTTAGCGTGGCTAGGCTAGCTGAGTCACGGTAACAAGGCCCGATACATAAAAGCCAAAAAGCACAAAACCGAAAGCACAAAACCAAGAGCAGGAGACTTCAAATGTCGTAAATAGTATTTACCCTCAGCGGGGAATTCTTCAAACTCATCATCCTCCTCCAATAAGCCCAAATCCACGGTCTGCTTCTTGTCTGACATGTTGACGCTGTTGCTGCTGTTCGGCTGTTTGGTAATAAAGGCGCATGCGCGGGGCCGTGGAACGCTAAAGGTATTCGAGAAGGTAGAAACTGCGCGACATGCGCATAACTGCGCAAACACTATTATGTTCAGTACAGGGAACCGAAATAATTTAACAGCTCAAATATAAAACAAATTGATTCATAATCGTCTGACTGCCATTTTTAAAAACATATATTGATATATGCATTAAAAAAAATAAAAATAATTGAATAATAATAATAATACTACCAATAATAATTATAACACTGAATTGTACTCCACAAGAAGTAAAATAATTTATGCTCTTCAGTCTGAGGCGATTGTTTGTGAATTCCCTTTTGAACATATACATTTTTATATTCCCTTTTTTATTTCATATTTATATTGTAAATTTGTTAATTCTTCTTTCCCTGATCTGATCTACTGCAATTTTTGAATAAAAAAACAAAACGAAACTTTTAGCCTTTTGCTGACCTTTGTTTATATTCTCCTTTAGCGAAACTTAAAGGAGGTTGTGAGAATTATTTTACTCCTTAAATGAGCCTTACCCCTTAATATCCCTCGATAGAAAAAAATATTTTAAAATTTTTAAAAATTTACCATAATGTGACAAATTGTTTGGTGAATAATGTTTATTTACAAAAACAATTTGTAAATAAATAAGTTAAGTGATGAAATTTTCTTTAACATAGAAAATGGTCCATTTTAATTAGATTATCTCAATCATTTGACAAAAGCATGTTTCTGCAAAACTATTTGACTCCTATTTAATTTTATTTTTCGTTGTTTTATAAACTTGCATTATTCTAATCAGTAAGTCCTAACATGCTTTAATAAGACAACAACAACAAAAAAATCCTATTTATTAAATAGGACTTTCTCAATAGCAATTGTTAATGCCTTTTCCCCAGTGGCCCCTTTGACCCGTGGTGTCCCCCAGGGCTCCGTCCTCGGACCCTTCTTTTTTTTATCATATCTGGATAATATTATAAACTGGTTTGGTCACATTTTTCAGTTATAAATAGAGACTCAAAATGAGCTGAGCCAAACAACTGAGCAGGACATCAAAAAGATTTTAAGCACAACATGAAATTATGAAGTTGAAAAATATAATAAAAAGTGTTCAAGATCAGTTCCAGACAGAAAATCAACCACAAAACGAACCATGTAAAAGTAAACCGAAAAAAATGAAGAAAAAAATGAGAAAATAAAACAAAAATCCCTAAATAGGATCGGGGGCCCACTTCGGTACTCGGTTGTTTTGTATAAAATAGAAAAGTATTAGAAATCTGCCTCGGAAACAAAATCGACCGCAAGAGTGAGACCGAGTCCAAGTTGTAACCGTAGCCTGTAAACAAAAAACAAAGAACAAACAAAACTGAAACCAAAGGCACCACTTCAGTGTTTGGCTGTTGTCTGTTGGACATTAAAATGATAAACACTTTTATGTGTTATGAAGAGTGACGGACAGATGGACGGGGGACCCAGTCCTGCGTCCCCCGAGTCCCGACTTTGTTCACGGCAGGCGATAATGATAATAAACCGGTGAAAATAAAATATACAGACAATAAGACATGAACAATTCATGATGTCTCTGTGGGGTTCAATCCAGATCTGGGCAGATGGTTCGGACTCCTTCAAAGAGTTTCCAAACATTTGAAGAAATGTGAGAAACTACCAAATGAAAATATCTCAGAATAGTTTATTTTTTTATGTTTGTTTTTAATTATTCATAAACTTCCAAACTAATTTGTTTGAATCCAATACGCAACATATTAAATAATTCATTCGGTAATAAGGTTGTTTTGTGAAAATCAATCAATCAGTAGTTTCTCGAGGTTTTTACAGATTTAAACCCACATAAATGTATAAATTACAAAGTTGATATGAAGTGAAAATTGATTAATGTGATTTTATTTCCTGGTGTTGTGCCTCCGCAGAGCCTTTGTGTTCACGCCATAACTCCGCAAACAAGTTCATGGAGCATTTTCAAACTTTATACCCACATAGAGCTTAGTGTGAGGAAGAACTGGATTGATTTTGGGAAATGTCAGTTGCATATTTCAGACACTAGGGGAAGATTTATCTCCAAAAGTTTTCAGGGCACAATTTCTCAACCATTGGTCATATTTAGTCCACATTTGGTGCATAGAAATCAAGTCAAGTAGCTTTATCTTGTATGTCATATTTTACTCTAATAGTTCCTATTTCAGTCACTAGGGGGAGTTTCTCTATGAAATAAAGCCCCGTTTCTTTTTTTTAAATAACTTCCTAACCATCGGTCCGATTTACTGCAAATTGGCTGCATACCAATTAACTCAAGGAGCTCTTTCTTGTATTTCCCATATTTTACACTTATTGTTCCTATTTTAGTCACTAGGTGGAGCTTTAGCGCCAAAGGTTTTCAGGGCACAATTTCTCAACCATTGGTCCGATGTAGTCCAAATTTGATGCGTACAAATCAACACAATGAGCTCTATCTTGAATTTATCACATTTCCTCTTATAGTTCCTATTTCAGTCACTAGGGGGAGCTTCTTTATGGAAATAAACTTCCTTTCTTTTTTTAAATAACTTCCTAACCGTTGGTCCGATTTAGTCAAAATTTGGTGCATAAGAATAAACTCATGGTTGTCTGTGTTATTTATATCACATTCTAATGTTATAGTTCCTATTTTATTCACTAAGGGGGGGCGTTTAATAGGAAAAACACTGTTTTTCGGACACAATCAATGTGCAGAGTCCGATCAAGGGGATTGCTTGTACAACGCACAGGCTTGGGGACTTTTTCGGGAGCATTACCTGGCTCTCCAGGTCGGCAGCGTCGGCCTAGTTCTCGTGAATGTTGTCGAACCTCTCTGCGTAAAGACAATATGGAAAACATTCCGACATCCATCGGTGGAGCGTCTCTTGTTTGCGTGCGGCATTCATGATTTCCAATAACAATGGTTCGGCATTGAAAGGGTAAAACTTTGAAAAAACACGAGCAAATATGTGGGAAAACAGAAACGTCTTTATCTCTCTCTCTCTCTCTCTCTCTCTCTCTCTTCTCTCTCTCTCTCTCTCTCTCCCCCACAGCAGCAGAGAGAGTCTTGCTCAGTCCTCTTTCCTCAAAACACATGCATGCAAGTCGGTGGAGTCTCAGCAGAGACTTTTCATTTAGGAACAAATGCACATTGTAACTCTTACGGCCGGCTCCAATAATGAAGCGGCAGCCACAGCTTAGGATGCATTTGAGATAAATGAGAGCGCACACTCGCCACAAAACCACCGCTACCACAATGGAAATTGCTCTGCAGCTGTCATATGTTGACAGATTTAGCAAAACCTCAACTTAGGCTCGACATACTTATTCTATTTTCAAATTATTTCGTAATCATCCTTAGCCTTTACACATGACAATGCCGCAGCATTTGGAAGGAAAAGAGAGGAGGAAGACCTGGAGGGGCAAAGAACAGGAAGTAAATGTGTTCAAATAACCGCGTTCCAATTAGCTAGAAAGGCGCGCTTAAAGGTTTTCACTTTGAAGGGATTCCATCGCGTTTGGGGATATTACAGCGCCGCCGTCGCCGCCGCAGATCCTACGTGTTAACGCCATAACTCAAAAAATGTTTCATGCATCATTTTTCTAACTTTATCCCCACATAGACCTTAGTGTGAGGAAGAACTGGATTGATTTAGGGAAAGGTTGGTTATATATAACCACCAATAAGGGGACTTTTATCTCCAAAATCATAGTTTTCGGGTCATAATGTCTTAACCATCGACCCGATTTTATGAACCGACTCAAGGTCGGTTCATAAAATCAAGATCATAAGAATCAGGATCTACCTAATTTGATTCTAAAAGGTCATATTTTACCCATTAGGGGGGGCTTTTCTGGATGTCTTGGAATGTTTGTTGTCCCATCGGAGTCCAAACTCCTCGTCCTTGTCTTCTAAGACAAACACAACGACCGCATTCCTCCGCAAGCTTCTAAATCTGCCGTAAACTCCTGTGCCTTCCACTTCAGCGTCTCCGTTCAGCCCACTGAGCCTCAAGCTAAAGCCCAAAAGGAACATCAAAGGAATCAAAGGCATCACAATGGACGGTTTCAAGAGAGCGACTCGTCTCATTGTGATGTCACCGCTCCAAAAGGCTTATTATTTCACTTTATTTTATTTCAGATGCTGAGAAACATCTACTGTCAGCAGAACGTAATCATCTGGAGGATACCTTTCAGCGATGAAACGATAGAAGGACAGCAGAGGAGGAAGGCTTTCATATCTTCATGAGAGAATGTGATTTCTGGAGAAAAGGGCCTCCAGCTTTGAGCTGCCCTCCTGATGTATAACTGATCCCGGTGCCGGCGTCACTTCAGGCTCAGGTGCACCCTGGGAAGTGGCTGCAGCGTCCAGCCGGCATACCTGAGACTGCTGTTACGCCGCGCCTGGCGCCTGGAGTCTCTCCGCTCAGGTAGAATAGGAGGAAGAGGAGGAGGTGGCTGATGGGGGGGTGGGGGGGGGGGGGGGTGGGGTGGGGGGGGGGGGGGGGGGGTGGTGGAGAATGGAGATACATCACGGCCCCCGCAGACAGACTCCACCATAACTTGCGCCGGCGGAGCAGCTCATGTTTCTGTCCTTTCACAAAGCCCTCTGGGAAAGGAGGCCGGCAGCAGCCGTGAGTGCAGAGGAAGAGGCAGACAGAGGAAGACTCCGGCTGAAGACTGTCTGTCAGTCTACTGCGCACACCATCGCCACCCTCACGGCTTCTGCCTCGCTCTTCATCACCTCGCTGACTCACAATACGGCCTAGAGGCGGTGCACCTTGAGAGGTGGATGGAGGGAAAGGCGGAGATTTGAGAGAGCAGAGAGACAAGTGTGTGAGTATGTGTGTGTCTATGTGTGTCTGTGTGTGTATCTGTGTGTGTGCATGTGAGTATCTGTGTATGTGTGTGTGCATGTGAGTATGTGTGTGTGTATGTGTGTGTATGTGTCTATGTGTGTGTGTTAGTATGTGTGTATGTGTCTATGTGTGTATGTTTGTTTTTGTGAGTATGTGTGTGTGTTTGTGTGTGTGTGTGTGTGTGTGTGTGTGTGTGTGTGTGAGTGTGTGTGTGTGTGTGTGTGTGTGCGTGTGTGTGTGTGTGTGTGTGTGTCATCATACAATCCAGATCTGTTCCCATAGATAACAGATAAATCTTCTTCTTCCACATGTCAGATAAAGTGACAGAGCAGAAGAGGACAGCCGGCGGTCCGGTGGTATTTTCTCCGTACCTGCAGACACTTTGTCTAGACGCGCCCCCCCCCCCCCCCCCCCCCCCAACCATCAGGATCACCTTTTCACAAAACACACTGTAAGAAAAAATGGAATGATTAATTTACAGTGGAATAATTTTAGCTGCCGTTGTTAGAATTTCACCATAAAAAATATGCTGACCATGAGCAAGATATAACGGTAAATTACCGTGACAATAACTCATCTACTGTGATTTTTTTCGTAGTATTTAGATGTCACACTAAATCACAGTAATCTACAATAATTTCAGATTTTTATAAAACTTGAAATCATCAGTATTTCACAATTATACACATTAAATATTAGCCTCTGTGAAATTATGCTAGACTTATACAGTAACGTCAAATGTTACCGTTACTTTCACAGTAATGTCTTGTTTATTACACGAGGGTGTTTTTGTATTAGTTAAAAAAATTAAAAAGTATATATTTTCACAGTCAAACTTTTTTCCATTTATTTTGTCCATAAACTATAATAATAATAATAATAATAATAATAATAATAATTATAATAATACATTTTATTTAATGGCTCCTTTCAGGAATGAAAATATGCAATAAAGTTATTTAACCTTGTTAGATTTCGGATAATTCCCCGTATCTACGGCTGTTTAAAATTTTACAGTATCTTATTGATGCACTTGAAAGTTTTACACTATCATGTTTTTTACAGTGTGTTATTTACATTAAAAATTACAGTAAATAACCGTTAAATGGGTATAATTGTGAAAATCTGTTAATTAAAAAGTCTTAAAAAAAAACTAATTCATTGAAATTTACTGTTAATTCTAAATAACGTCTTTGTACCGTAAACTATTTTACCGCCGTTCATGGTATTTTAACGCGATATCTCTCACCTGCTAGCTATTCTTTAACGGCAATAATTCTGTCAATCAAATCTGCCGCGATTTTTAACCCGCCAATATCACAGAATTTCTTTTTACAGTGCGGCTGCATCCAACCCTAAAAAAAAAAGAAAGGTCGTTCGTAGGAGAAAAAAAAAAAACTCTCAGAGCTGTGAAGTATTAATAGGAGAGAAGTCAACGGATATATGAAGCTTAAAGCAGACAAACAGAGGAGTGATCACGGCGGATTACGGGGTCTTAACCGGCCATTTAATGAGGCGGATCCAAGAAAAGAAAAAAAAAAAAAAACACACATAAGCTTCGCGGCGAGGAAATCTGCCGAGGGCGGCGATACGCTTCCAGGATATGTCTGTCAAGATCCTGTATTAAATTTAATCCCAGCCAGTCGCTAAGTCTGCTCCATTGTGTTCTGTGTGGAAACTAAGTCTCTCTTTCATAAAAGAAAAATAAGGAATAGTCGAAGCAGCAAGTAGAAAACAGCAGATATTTATTCAACAGTCGGCAGAATTTTGCATCGGTGTTGAATTAACTCTAAAATAAAAAAAATAAAAATTTAAATTTCTGGGGCGTTTTTTTACGGATTTTCTTTTTCACCCAGACGTCTTTCAGGACGAATTGAAGTTTCATATCCCCCCACACCCCCCTCTGTCCGTCTTGAAAAGCTCTGTCATCCTGGGCTTGAGGTACAGTTTGCCAAGAAGCTAATGGCTCCTTTATGACGGTACAATCTCATGCCTGTCCCGGCTCGCCTCCAGGTAATCCTGTCCACCTCGCCGGCTTAGCCTCGCTCGGGCTTAAGTTGCATATTTTGTTTTTATCAGGACACTGCTGATAAATGCTATCAGCGAGGGAGAAATGAAATATGGGGGGTCCGGCTCCATTCTGCCCCAGCCTGTGGTGGAAAACCCAGAGTTGGGGAACAATGACACCTCTATCTGTGGAGGAGCGGGACTGTCCGTGGGGTGACAGCGACATCACTCGCAGAACGGCGCTTCGCCAGTATATTATTATATTCCAGAAAAGTTGGGGACATTATGGATCGTCATCGGCGCCACATTCGCCGCCACATTCGCCGCAGGTTGTCAATGTTAGCGCTGTAACTGAAAAACTATTCCACGGATCGTTTTCAAATTTTACACCCACAGAGACCCTCGTGGTAGAGCATTTTGGATATATCTTTATTGTAAATATCATATTAACACTCTAGAAGTTCAAATATTTACTCACTAGGGGGAGTTTTGTTATTTTAATTTAAAAAAAAAAAAATTTCCGGACGCAACTTAAATAAAATTCCACGGATCATTTTCAAATTTCATATCAACATGGACCCTAGTGATAGAGCGTTTGGTTATATTTATTGTAAATATCATACTTATACTCTAGTAGTTCATATATTTACTCACTAGGGGGAGTTTTGTTTTTCTTTCTGTAATGAAACAAAAAAAAAACTTTTTTCCAGACGTAACACAAAAAAAGTTTAATGGATCATTTTCAAATTTTACACCTACATAGACCTTAAAGCGGGGAAGAACTGGATTGATTTTGGGAAAGGTCGGCTGTATATTAATCACAAAAAGGGGAGCTTTATCTCCAAAATATTTTTAACGGTTGGCAAACGGGGGACTAAATTAATAGTGTATAATCGTGAACAACTCTTGCTATTAACTCGGTAATTTTATGCAAATTATACCGAATTATTTTACAGTGCAGACGCGTCCATCGAACGCCTATAATATGAATCGACCCGGGGAACATCTATCTCGTTAATATCATATTTCACTCTAATAGTTCATGTTTTTTTCAGAGAAAACAAACACTGAGGACAAAACTTTGTGTTTAATCAGTGGAACTGCTTGTACGACGCAAGGGGCTGGGGGGCTTTTCAAGCTAGTGGCGGCTGTAGCTCAGTGGGAAGAGCATCCACCTCCAACTCTAAAGGTAGCCAGTTCAAGCCCCATCATGTAAGTAGAGTCAAATACAAATAAAAACTGAATTTCCCTCATTATTACACAAACATTTTAGATTTTTTTCAAAAACTCTAACAAAAAGAAACATCTTTTTTTTTTTATGCCTTTGCATGAAATCCTGCTGTTATAAAACATTTCCAGCCACAATTACAACCACTGTACTATCAGACCCCCGCCGCACAAAATACCGTTTAATAGAAATCATCAGAATTACATGCTAATTCATCTCCAGTAATGTGCGCTAATAGTGGGCTACCTCTCTGTCCGCGGTTCAATGCCACGGACTCAAACACCACGTGAAAAGCACTTACACACTCTTAGCATAGGTGCTAACCCCTCGGCGTAGAGCACTCTTATTGGAAGTGGCTATTATCTACAAAGTCTGTCCTCACGCTACTGACACCAAGTCATTAGCTTAAACTGTCCTCTGTGGAAAATCGTTATTAATTTCTTTTGGCGATGGCGCCGGGCGAAAATTAACTCCTATTTCAAAGCGACTGACGCCAAAAAAAATGAAGTAGCGGAGATTAAATATTCCAATCTACAGGCGGAGAATGTTTTTTTGGGGGGGGGGTTTCCTTACAAATATAGAATCATGTAAATGTCAGAATGAGCATAATTCCGTTTTATGAGTCCGGAGGAGGTGAGGTAATACTTGTCCTCCGTCCTTCACGCTCGCGGAGCGTCGGCTGAGTGCATCTATTGTCCCGTGACGTGTCGCCGGATCAGAACCACAAAAGGCCTTTGTGAGAGACGGCACTGGTCGCTTCACTCCGTGGAGAAACGCCGACTACCTGGATTCATCTTTGAGCACTAAAAACATCCTTGCCTCTCTCCCAGTGTGTCGGACCCTCAGAACTATTCTCTTTACCCGCGACCTTTGATTCCATCTACTCACAAAAATAGAATACAATTACATTCTTAACACCCAACAACAGCAATTATTAACACCTCTATTAAAACCTGAGGTTAAAACGTAACTGAAACATATTTCCACTCCTGTCTTATATTTCTACCTTCACCTGTGTGAGCAGGAACTCTGAAGTGGTGAACAGGTACTTCCTGTTTGACTGGGGTATAAATATGAGGTGACACAGGCCTGATTCTCTCTGATGTTCTTCACCATGATGAAGACCAGAGAACAAAGCAATGAGGAGCAAAGAAAAGTTGTAGAGCTGCACAAATCTGACAATGGAGACAAGAACATCTCTCAGCAGTTCAAAGGTCAGTTTGAACAGTCAGATCAATAATGAAGAAGTTCAAAGAGACTGGAGATGTTAGACATCATCCTGGAAGAGGACGTGTCTGTAAACTGACCCCACACACTGTGAGGAGGATGGTTGGACTGATAGAGACTCTCCAAGGATCATAGCTAGAGAGGTCAGAGGTCAGTTGAGTCTTGGGGTCAGAAAGTCTCCTAACCACCATCAGATGGCGCCGACACCATCACCAGCTGTTTGGGAGGGTAGCGAGAAAAAAGCCTCTGCTGTCGTCCACACACAAGCTAACGCTGCTACAGTTTACAAACACCACTGGGACTTTCACTGGAACAAGGTCAGAGGTCAGATGAAACAAGAAAGCTACAGAGAAAAGCCCCTCATACCCACTATGAAGTCTGGTGGTGGATCTCTGATGTTGTGGGGCAGTTTTTCTTCCAAAGGTTCTGGACATCTTGTTAAAGACATGGTTCCATGGACTCCATCAAACACCAGCAGATACTGGATGAAGACCTAAAAGTCTCTGTCGGGAACCTTTAAAGTGGGTCGTGGTTGGACCTTCCAGCAGGACAATGTTCTGAAGGTCACCCCAACATCAACCCAAGAATGGTTCAGAGATCACTGAATAAAGGTTCTGTCATGACCATCCCAGTCAGCTGACCTGAACCCAACAGAACATCTGTAGGATGTGCTGCAGAGGAGAGTCCACCAGTGTGGACCTCAGAACCTGAAGGAGGTGGAGAGGTTCTGTATGGAGGAATGGTCTCAGATCTTCTCCATGTGTCCTCAGACCTCCTCACAGACCACAGAAGGAGACTCAGGCTGTTATTGTGGCAGAAGAGGGCGGAGCTTAATATTAAATGCAGGGTGATAATAATTCATCATCAATGATCCCTCACGTTACTCCCAAGGGAGCTTCCTGATTAATAAATGTTCCCGCCCCTTTCTGAGGCCACGCCCCATGAGGTCTGCAGAGAATGAGTGACAGGACCGGCTCTGCTCTTCCTGTCAGAACCTCGTCTGTCATCTGTGCGCAGAGATGGAAATGAGCCGGAGTGACACAACATGCCAGAGGTGGCGGCGACGACTCATGTCTTTCCACCGGCCTCCGGAACCGCCGCACAGCTTGAAGCTCGTGTTCTGCCTGCCTGACAGTAATTATCTACTCCGAGCTTTCAGACAAACCTTTTTTGGAATGCAGTGATGTCACAAACCAGATACACTGTTAAAAAAAAAGAAAAAAAAATTTTTACCCCTAAAAAAAATACAGTAACAATGTGCAAGAGATTACGGTAAAATTCCAAGGAAAAAACTGAACTTTTATGAATTTGTTTACGCTAAAACAGCATTGCATTAAATTACAGTATATTACAATAAATACAAACTTTTTTTTATTATACACTGTTTAAAAACCTTTATTCAGTAGACAATAAGAAATGCTCTCAGTAAATAGTTTTTAAAAAGATTACTGTAAATTTAAAAGCATATACCACACTGTACAAATTGTCAGTAAAAATTACGGTAAACTTAGCTGTCAGTTGCAAAAGTTAGAGATGTGAAATTCAAAACAGAAGGAAATATACAGAAAAATATAATTATATCACATTACTTTAAATTACTATAAAGTTTTGGTTCGTTTATCAGATTTTACCGTTAAAAAAACCCCAAAAAATTCACAGTCTAGCGAAAGCATACCTTACCTTTAACCGATACAAAATGGAAAAGAGTGTATAATATTGTGATACTGTTGACTTTTGTCATTACTCTCATTTTATGTAACGCTCTCCTACCGTAAAAAAAGAAGAAGAAAAAAGAAGCTTACTGTAAATCAGTTTTTCATGGTAATTTACTGTAATATCTTGTAAATCCAAGATATCCAGCTAGCTTAATTGCTAGCATTATTGTATTTTAATCTAGCTAGCTAGTGAGTTATTTCACGAGTGATACAGCCCGAGCTTTGCAGCAGCAGAAGTGAAACCGGTGGGATTAGCCGTTA
Source organism: Lophius americanus (assembly GCA_037951165.1). NCBI lineage: Eukaryota > Metazoa > Chordata > Actinopteri > Lophiiformes > Lophiidae > Lophius > Lophius americanus. The sequence goes on from JBBDHG010000298.1 coordinate 177,096, forward strand.
GCTGTCACTAAAAAACATTTGTAATTTTTTTTATGCCTAGTAAACTCTACAGGGAGGTTGCGTTACTCTTTCAAAATAAAAGCGCTAGACTTTGATGTAGCTACGGGAGGGGGGACGCTACGCTGGCTGGATGTCGTCTTACGCCGGTCATGCTAACAAGCATTAAACGGCGGTTTACGTTATCCTCTACAGCCGTTTATGGCGGCAGTGTCAGCTGTCGCTTTGGTTAAAACTCCCATAGTTTCATTTGAAATTGCTACGCGATACGCAGACCGCACGAATCTCGCTGCAACCGTCGTGCAATCCGACTCTTTTCATTGTTGATTTGCTCTAATCTCCAACCGACTCGGCCTCCACTGAATTCCACGCGGCTAATCCCCAACATGTGGCCGTCCCTCGCCCCGGAAAAGTCCGTGATTGGTCTGATTGATAAATGAAGCCCTCCTTGTGCTTTTGGGCGTCCGCTCCAAGTGGCCTCTGTGGGTCTGGACTATGTCCAGGAAACCTGCGACAGCCACTTATTAAGTAGTTAGACCCTCAAGATGCGGCTGCAGACCCGGACCGCCGGTGGTCATCTGGGCTCTGGATCCAACCCTCCAGCCATCAGACGGGGTCTGAGGGTCCGACTGTGGTTTTGCAAGCCGCTCTTCTGCGCAGAGGTCAAAGGTCATCGTGTTTGTTCAGCCGGTTCAGGTGAATGGACGTAATTATTAGCACCTTGTGAAAACAGCCGGGAAAAAAAACGTTCATCGGTTTTGTGGAGGCTAAAATTCACGACTTGGTTGAAAAAAATAATAAGACAGTATGAAGTGAGAAATTTCAATTAGGGTTTCCTGTGTCCTTACTTTTACTGGGGAATAAACAGAGAGAGAGAGAGGGAGAGAGAGAGAGAGAGAGAGAGACAGACAGACAGACAGAGAGAGAGACAGAGAGAGAGAGAGAGAGAGAGAGAGAGAGAGAGACAGACAGACAGACAGAGAGAGAGACAGAGAGAGAGAGAGAGAGAGAGAGAGAGAGAGAGACAGACAGACAGAGAGAGAGACAGAGAGAGAGACAGAGACAGAGACAGAGACAGAAAGAGAGAGAGAGAGACAGAAAGAGAGAGAGAGAGAGACAGAGAGAGAGAGAGAGACAGAGAGACAGACAGAGAGAGACAGAGAGAGAGAGAGGGAGAGACAGAAATAGAGAGAGAGAAAGAGAGAGAGAGACAGAGAGAGAGAGAGAGAGAGAGAGAGAGAGAGAGAGTGAGAGAGAGACAGAAAGAGAGAGAGAGAGGGAGAGACAGAAATAGAGAGAGAGACAGAAAGAGAGAGACAGAGAGAGAGACAGAAAGAGAGAGAGAGAGAGACAGAGATACAGAGAGACAGACAGAGAGACAGAGAGAGAGACAGAAAGAGAGAGACAGAGAGAGAGAGAGGGAGAGACAGAAATAGAGAGAGAGAAAGAGAGAGAGAGACAGAGAGAGAGAGAGACAGAGAGAGAGAGAGAGTGAGAGAGAGACAGAAAGAGAGAGAGGGAGAGACAGAAATAGAGAGAGAGACAGAGAGACAGAGAGAGACAGAGAGAGAAAGAGAGAGAGAGAGAGAGAGAGAGAGAGAGAGAGAGAGAGACAGAGAGTGAGAGAGGTAAACTGGAGTCGGTTCTGAACCCACTCCCGTCGGTTAACTCATTAAGCTTCGTTAATTGTTTCTTCCCCTTCGATGAATCTTTCAGCGAAGATCCACAGTGGGTCGGTTCTTCCTCAATTTGGAAGTTTCCAGGTTTCAGGGAGAAGGAGAGAAAAACTTAGAGACATAGTCGATAATCTCGCCCAGCGTGACGCTCGTTCCGGCTGTGCGTTAAAAAAAACGTGATTAACGTTCATAAAATGAAACAGTGAGAGATAATAATGGACATTAGCTAACTTTGGAAGCAGCTAATGTTACCGTAAAATATTATTTTTCATGCCTCACAGCGTACGCCACACATGTTCGGAACATTTAAAATAAGACGCGTTCTCGCGAACATGTTTGAAATTTAGACGAGAAGGAAGAAATCGTAATTTAATTCTGAATTCTGAATTTAATTCCCAAAAGCAACTTGGCCTATGCTGTCCGCAAGGATAGATCCCAAAAGAAAGCCCCACAATCCCCTGCATTGTACAAGCAATCCCCCTGATGAAAGTCCTAATATTAAATAGGAAGTTAAGTCCGAAAAAAAAAAAAAATGTAAAAATAAAGAAGGAAAAAAAAGCTCCCCCTAACGAGTAAAATATTTTATTTTTATATTTCAATATTTCATACTTTATATTTATCAGATATAGACTAAAATTGAGTCGATTTATATGCGTATATATATTGAGACAGTTGAGGGAGTGCAGACCAAAAATCTTTGGAGGTAAAACTCCCCCTAGAGGCAGAAATAAGCAACTAACTTTCCCAAAATCAATCCAGTTCTTCCTCACTCTATGGTCTGTACGGGTATATGTGAACCAGCATGAATGTAAATTCTTCTCAAATTTTTTTCTTACTGTTTTTGTCATTTTATGGTAAATTTGGAGTGTCTAAGATATTAAACGAAAAAACGACCCGAAGAAATACTTTTTTTTTACAAAAATCCAAAATCAATTAAATCTTTTAATCTAATAGTTCAGATTTTACTCACTAGGGGAGCTGTTTTACGAAAGCAGTTTTTTTTCATGTTTCAAGCATAGTGCATCACAAAAAATAAATAAAAGAAATGGCAAATTAAATATTATGAAAAATAATTAACAATTGAAAATTGAAAATCTAATAAAATAAATTTTAATAATATTTTTTTTTATTATTTAATTTGAAAATAAAATTTTAAACTTTAAATCTTAAAGAAAAAAATAAAGGGGGATTTTTCACCTTTAATTTGAAGAGTTCAATTTCTTTGACAACGCAGCAGATTGGGGTCTTTTTTGTTTTTTTTCATAATGGGGACATTAAAGTGTTTGAAATGATTTTTTTTCTTTTATTAATCTTATTAAGCAGCAAAAGTTTTATACTTTACATTTTCTACGATGACACTGACACATAGTTAGAACTTGCATCATAACAAAAAATCAAAAACTCAAAATATTGAATCTGACATGAAACCAGAAACGTTAGATTCAGATTTTGGCGCCGGACTGAGCGAACAGTGGCGCTCGGGATCCAAGCAGAGCAAATCCTGGATTGACCTACGGAAGGTGAAAAAGAAGAAAGTGGTGATTTGTCATTAAGACGTTCCGATGCCAAAGGTCCAACTCGTGCTTGTTCACCCTAATCACCCAGCTGCACCTGAACACATCGCTCTTCCTCCGGGTATCAGAGCCACACAGCACGCCCCTCAGATCACATCCCCGATCGTCGCAGACGCCACGCGGCGTTTTCTGATGTTCCAAACGTTCATAGGATGAATGGTTAGCGACGGAGTGTGTTTTCAGCACAGATGCTCGCCGTGTTTTTTCGTGTCTTTGAATGCGAGCCGTGTCCGGGGTCATTAGCGCCGAGGGAAGCCTCTTTCTCTCTTTCTCTCTCTCTCTCGTTCTCCCTTTCTTTCTTTCAGTGCGACTGTCAAGTAGTTTGCGTGTCTTGCATTTGTAAAACACGCTCTCGTAAAATGAAAATCAAATGCTGCGATTCTTGAATGGGATGTCGGAAAATTATTTACAGGCAAATAAAAGTTGCGTGCGACCGCGTGAAAAGCCGGGCCAATTTCTCGGGTGTATGGTTTCATTTAGCACAAATCATTTTCTCTTGTTAAGTCGCAGCACACACTTGAAAGTTAATCATCAATTTTAGCACAGCTCCAGCTCTGTGTGGACGGTCACGTGATTTCTTTTGGGATTTTTTTTTTTTTTAGTGTACACAGTTGCTTGTTTGTGTGTTAAAGTGTGTGAGAAGTGTGAGAGTCGTTACCGTTTATTTAAAGGCTTCAGAGGAGGCATGCTTTTCACTAGCTTCTAGGTTTTAGACTCACAAACACACGCACACACACACACACACACACACAGGTGGGTATCATCACTGGTTGATTCTCGGTGCACTGTAAAAAAAATAAATAAATAAAAAAAAAATTCTGTTAAATTTACGGTAAAATACCATCCGGCCTGGTTGCTAGACTTTCACTTTAAAAGATTTAATGACATTCAAGAAATACAAGTAATATACCATGTTGTTCTTCTGTAACTTGTTTACAGTACGAGGGCGTTGAATACAATTTGAAAATTAAATTACAGTACAGTACAGTCAAAAAACAAAAGAACTAAACAATACAGTTTTTTAAACCTTGAAATTAACAGTATTTTTACAAACACATTCCTTAACATAAGCGCTCAACACCATTTTTTTAAACTGTAAATTTAAATATTAATACCAAAGAGTAAAAATTAAAAGTTACAAGTTACAGTAAAAAAAAAAAAAAAAAAGTATCCAAAAAATACATTAATAATAATAATACATTTCATTTATAATGCACTAAATCACAAGAAAGTTATTACTGTAAAATTAACGGTATTATTTCGTCTAGATTACAGATTTATCTGCTATGAAAACAAATCTTTACCATTTAGCGGAACCATACCGTAATCGCTACGGAAACAGAATGTTGATGGTGCATAATTATGACACATTGTCAAAAAATGTCTGAAGTCTTCTTGCACTGTAAACAAGATTCTAGAAAATGTGTTTTTTTATGGTAATAACTAGTTTTCTTGCACATGAACACTGTAAAATTCTGGACCACAGCTGCCAATATTTTACCGTAAAAAAATAATTAAATAAAAAAAAGGTCTTCTTATTTTTTACAGTGTGATCTTGGTGGACTGAACTAAAGGGCAGCTATGCAGCTGGGCCGGCGGTCCGTCCCGGCGGGGCAGAGGGGAGCAGCGGAGATAAATGGTAGCGTGACTAGCAGAGAGCGCTCAGCCGTCACATCATGACCCCGGCAGACGAGCTCCAAGTCTGCTGCACTGAGCTGCACTTGTTTCCCTGGCAGAGGCGGCCCAGACAAAAGAGCGAGGAACTTCCCCAGACCTCCATTTGGGCTGTTTGGACAACTTTAAGGCCCCGCCGCTGCCCTCGGGGGTCCCTCAGCTGGCTGGGAGAGTGAGAGCGCCCGAGAAAATAAAAGGCAAAAACAGTGAAGACTGAGCAATTAAGAGAGGAAATGTGTGTCAGTGCGGGAGTGTGTGAGGCGGCGGGGAATCTATGACATCATTGTAGCGGCGGGTTTGTTAAAAAAGGCACTTGTCACACACAGCTGTAGTTATTCACTTTTATAATTATTATATGAGTAATTCAATCTGAAACGGCAACAACTCGATTTCCTCCATGACAAATTATTTGATAACATCTTTTTTATTAGTTTTGGAAAAGTCCAATTTTTTTATTTATTTTTTTGGACTGTGTCACCTACAACTTTTATGCCCATCTAAAGGCGTCACCTCTGTTACTACCCTGGATTATGTTTTCAAGCAGCAGGCATCATAAATAAAACATTAGCTATAGTTCAGGTTTTACAGTATCACAACTCCGGCTTTCTCTGCTGCATGTTTATCCCTTTATGTTTATTTGTTGACCACTGAAGGGTGGATAATAAACAAACTCACACTGTAAAAAAGTCAAAAGTAAAAATAACTTTGAATTTCAAGGAAAACTGAAGAGGAAAATATTTAGTTGAATCCTAAACTTTATCAAATGAGTTGCTCAAAATATCTTAATTGAGTTTCTTGTTTAAATTTGGCTTTAATTGATTATTTGCCCTGGCAATAATTTTAGTTGGACCCAAGTCGACCCGTGATGAGTTCAAGCGTTACACAAAGAACCGGGTCTACGACTACATGTCATTTCTGTGGCTGTTGGCAGGTCTTAATGTTTTGGTCCGGCCCGGTACATATCAGAACCTGATGGAGAATTGCTGTATGATGAAAAATCAGCTGGTATTCGGACATTGGGCTGGTTCTGAATGCTAGAAGTAACGTGTTATGTTGTTGTACACTGTAAAAAAAAAAATCTGTATGATTCACAGAATTTCACAGTAGAATACGCTGACCATCTATAAGACTTTACGGTAAATAACCATTTAAGAAAAAAGATTTACCGTTAAATGTATTTACAGTAAATGACAGTAAATTCAGACTTTTATCAACTTTGGACACAACAGTATTTCACAATTATTCACTTTTAACATTTTGTTTCTGTAGAAATTCCGGTACGTTTTAACTAAATGGTTAAAGGTTGTTTATTTTTACCGTAAAATGAGTGAATTTCCCTAAATCAAGAAATTCTGAAAAACTTTATTGTTTTACGGACAAAATAAATGGAAAAAACAGAATTTAACCGTGAACACATAAAGTTTTAGTAAAATATAGTAACAGAACAGTAACATAATTTCACAAGCAAGTCATTACCGTAAAAGTTATATTATTATTCTGTTAAATAACAGATTATACTGTAGGTTTGAATTTACAGTAAAAAAAACAAAAAACAAAACAAGCAACGAAAACCGGAACACCTCACAAAAAGTCAGTCGTGGTGAAAATGTTTGTATTTTATTGGTCACAGTGGCTCCTAAGCGTTTTCCTAAAAGGCCTTTTTTTCCACTAAGAGCTAAAACGTTTTGAGTCTTCCCTGACAGGAAGTCGCCCGTTTTGGATGAAATATGCGATTTTCTCGTGCTTCCTGCGGTTTCCCATCATTCTAATTGAACCATCTCATCCCAGAGTTTAAACCCGATCAAAGTCAGATCGGACATCTTAAACACCACCAGGATCAAAAGTTACCAAAAGCACCAGTTTGTGAGGAAAAAGGAAGATTTCAGGCCGATCCAGGAAACAAAAGCGTCGGTCAAGAGGAACCAAAGTCTGACTTTGGTCCATGCGAAGCCTTCAACGAAGCGTTTGGAGTCAAAAGAGCTATCAAGGGAGGTCTTCAGAAGGAGGAGAGAGGTTTAGGAGTGGCTACAGGAGCAGAACTCGGCCTGGTCGGATGACAAATCGTCCGGCGGTGGAACAGGATGGTTCAGCCAGCTGGTCGGCCCCATCGGCGGGTTGATTGATGGTGTTGATGTTCTAAATCGGCCGCCAACAAACCGAGTACAGCCATCGTAATAGCGCAGCTTTAGATTGGCCCTAGAGATAGCAGGAAGTGGACGGGGGGACGTGAGGAGGAGGAGGAGGAGGAGGAGGAGGAGGGGAGGGGGGGGGGGGGGCTTGCAGGGGAAAAAAGGACAAGTTCCCATGCGTTCATGCCGGGATGTGAGATTTGAACCGCAGATGCCGGTTGGAGGTAGAGTGAGGAAGGTCAGCACGCTGTAAAAATAATGAAACGACTCTTTTCTCTCAGCACTCAATCATCCGGTTTCATCACAACGACCCGTCATCTTCACTCAGACGTGTCTCAACCGTCGACACGCAGAGTCAGCACCGCGGGCACCAAACCAAAAAACAGAAAAGCCCGAGGACGAGACCCGAGCGTCCATGTCAAACGGAGGTCGGCGCCCATGTTCTCGTTCCTGCGAGCGTCCGGCCAAAAGCATCGGCGAGAGGAGGGAGGCGGGGCTTGAGATGAAAAATGTCCATTTTCACACTAATTGCATCAGAGGCCTCCTTTATCATATTCAGTAACGCACCGCGGCTTTGATCAGCGCCGAGCGAGTCTGGGACCTCAGACTTCTCAGATCCCGACACACGGAGAGGGGAAACGCGGGGCGGCTCATGGTTGGGTTGGATCCGTTCCATCACTATTGCAGAAGAGAACGCAAATAGTGCGAGTCATTATCAGCAACAAAGTTAATGGGACGGACCCACCTGGTCTTTGGAAGCGGAACGAGTCGATTAATCAAAATCCACTTATTTGTTCTGCGGCTGGACATTTGAGTTCACCCCCCACCACCACCACCCCCTCCCCCCAGTATGACATTTTCATGCAGTGGTTATTTGTAGCTCTTTATTTGTGCTGAAGACTCCGTTTTCCCAGCGCCTGTGAAAGCATCGGCGTGTATCCAGGTGTTTCCTCCGCTCGCTCCTCACCTGTTCTCACCTCCAGCAGAAGAAGAAGTCCGTTCACTCGTTATCCGCGAGCGCTTCTCCGGAAGAGGTACCAATCGTTTTAAAGCATTCCAGTTTGAGTTCTTAAAGCGAGGGGAAACGCGTCTTCGTGACGGAACCGGTTCTGTTGAGAAGGAGATTGGATCAGGAAACGGTGAATGTAAGGATGAGATAAGGGTCTGGTCATTTGTAGGAAAGATCTCGTATTTGTCAGATAAGGATGACGTCATTTTTAAAATAATATCCTGTGAGATAAGATCTGAATCTCGTCATTTGTAGGAAAGATCTCGTAATTATGGGATCAAGATCTTGTAATTTCACAAAAAAAATCTCCTATTAAGCAGATCAGGATCCCGTAATTTCAAGATAATGCAGTTTATCGTGTTTATAAGATTTGGATGACGTAGTTTTTTGAAAAGATCATGTAGGTGTGACATCAGGATCTCGTCATTTCGATACAATATATCGAATTATCGGATTAGGATGACGTCATTTTAAAAAACGATCAAGGAAGTGTAAGATCAGGATCTCGTAGTTCGTACAAGAGATCTCGAAAAAATGAGATGAGCATCCCTTAATTTAGAGGAAATATCTCGTATTAATAAGATTAGCATCACGTACTTTTAAGAAAAGATCATGTACGCATAAATTAGAAACTCGTTATTTGTATTAAAAAAAAGAATCTCGTAAATATGAGATCAAGATCTTGTGATTTCACGAATAAAAAAGTTCATAATTATGAGATCAAGATTTGTAATTTCACGAAAAAGTCACATAATTATGAGATCGGGAGTCGTAGTGTTGCAAAGATATCTCGTATTTATAAGATTAGGATAATAATAATAATAATAATAATAATAATACATTTAATTTATAATGCATGACGTGATTTTAATAAAAGATCATGTAAGAATAAGAACAGGAATACGCAATTTGTAAAAATGATCGCATAATTCTCTCTCGAATCTCTCTCTTAATTTTGAGAGCAAGATCTTGTAATTTCACGAAAAGATCTCGTAATAATGAAATTAGGACCTTGTTATTTTGAAAAAATATCTCGTATATATGAGACGTTTCATGTCAGTCACGTTTCGTGAGATTCTTTCTTGTAATTACGAGATAAGGTGTAATTATTTTTTGGGGGGTGATTGAAACGTGATTTCTTAGGGTTGTATCAATATCCCGTGAAATTAAAATCTACAGCGACTGAATCGCGCGAGGTGACTCGACTCTTAAAGTGAAGAACGTCTGAAAATCTCACTGGATTTTTCAGAAACTTTGTGTCTCCAAACGGACCCGTTCCTCTGCCTCGGTGCCATTCTTTAAAACAACAGCGGCGTATCGTCTGCGTAGAGGCTTTGACATTTGAAGCGTTTCACTCGCAGCGAGGCTTGTCGCGGTGACATTTTTGCGATGGTCTTCACGTTTTGCTTCTGATTCTATTCATGAGGCTTCGTAAAAGGCCAGAGAACACAGAATTATTCTGCTTGGCTGGTTGGGGGAAGATAATGGGTGAGAAAGCCAAGGAGTCGTCTGTGTGAGCTGTTGTTGAGCCAACGTCCTTCTGGCCCCGGGGCCGCGTCTATGAACCGGCCCCATTGTTTACAACCGTATGTGTGCAGACACAGCCTACACACACACACACACACACACACACACACACACACACACACACACACACACACACTGACATAATGGCCGCTCACATGTTCTCACAAATTCAGAAAGCGAATGCCTGGCACCGCTAATCCAATTGAATGTAATTTCAAAAGACGTAAAATGTGTCCTGTGTCGGGCATGTTCGTCATAAATTGGAATGATAACTTGCGTTCTCACTTGTTTAAATAAAAGTAAACATTTAAATAGCAAATTTACTCCAAAATCCGGAATCTCAAAGTTTCTGTCTGTTACCCAGCAGAACTCCGTGGAGAGATGTCTCTGGATATGTCCTCGATATGTCTCCTTAGATGTCTCAGTCTCTGGACAAAACTAGCATACCTCGGATATATTAAACCCGTTAATTATCCTTCTTTTTCTTCTTCTACTTCTTCTTCTTCTTCTTCTTTGCTGCTTTTGTTGGAAAACTCCCTTTTTTCTTACTGTGGAGGATCTGTGGAGACCATCAGTAGATATTTGGGGACGTAAACCAACACCAGCCTCAATGAACCCGACCAGTTAATCCAACTCTGTCGTCCCTGACATCAGAAGTATGTCCCCGAAAAAGCCCCCATTTCCCCTGCGTTGTACAAGCAATCCCCCCCGGATTGAACTCCTCAAATTGAATGTGAGGTCTGAAAAATCGTGTTTTCCCCCCTGGTGGTTAAAGTATGAACGATTAGAGTAGATAGATTCCGTTGAGTTCATTCATATTCACCACATTTGGACCTGATCGGACCACAAGTTAGGAAGTTATGTCTTCCATGAAGGTCAATCCAGACGATCTAAAGTCAGGTTCCACGAGTCATGAGAGGTGTTTTCCTTTTTAGTCCACTTGGGTTCATTCTAACCGCTACAGAGCAGGAACAACCAATAAGACCCGAAGTTCTGGAGATGCTCTGACCCAATGGTCTCACCGTCACGATACGATCCAGAGCCTAAAAAAAAAAAACTCTTGTTATTAATTTTAAAATAAGGAAATCACAAATATTATTGTTAGTTTATCGGAAGAAACTCGCTGTTGTTTTTAAAATGGAGGTTGGTGCTTGTCTGGCTCCAGTTTTGAGAGCCAGGAGCTGGTGCTTAAACTGTCAAAAAGCAAAAAGAACCGGTGCTTAGTCAGGCTCTGGCCCCGAATTAGCCCTGGAACCAGCTCTGTGGAAAAGGGGTATCAGATCCTCACATTTGTCTATCGTTCCTATATATCCACCCCACTGCCAGGTGCTACTGTAACAGGACAATCAGCATTATTCTGATTTCACCTGTCAATCAATGAGACCAATCACATCAGCCAAAGGTCGGGAATGTCAGGGAATAGTCATCGCCGCCGCGTCTTCAGAACATCCGTGTTGATGCATTAACTCCAAAAACCTTCCATGGATCACTTTCAAATTATACACCCACATAGAACTTAGCGGGAGGAAGAAGTGGAATGATTTTGATAAAGGTCGGTTTTATATTTCAGACACTAGGGGGCGGGCTTTATCTCCAGAAGGTTTCAGGACATATTATCTCAACCGTTGGTCCCTTTGAGTCCAACTTTGGTGCGTATGAATCGACTCCAGGAGATCTATCGTCGGTACATCACATGTTTTACTGCAATACTTCACATTATAGTCGCCTAGGGGAATTTCTTTTTATGGAAAACACTGTTTTAGGACACAAGGTCCTCACCGTTTCTAATTCAGAAGGCCTCACTGCGCTTCGTTTAAGCCACATAGGGTCAAAAGCGTAAGTAGAATAACTCTAGTGCAAATTTTATACCTACATAGACCTTAGAGCGAGGAAGAACTGGATTGATTTTGGGAAAGGACTGTTGTGTATTAGCAGCACTAGGGGGAGCTTTATCTCCGGAGGTTTATCGGGCCATTGTGTCTCAACCTTTGTTCGGACAGCTCAGAGGGTCCCGGTCAAAAAGGGGGCGTGGCAGACATCCAGAGTGGACCCTTAGGCTAAGTCCTATCTAGTCCCGGTCCCACGCCCGGATAAATGTGGAGGCTTGTGTCAGGAAGGGCATCCGACGTAAAAACCTGTTGCAGAACGAGATGGAAGAATTTAATTTTAACTGGAATCTGAAACATCAGGTTGAAACAACAACAACAACAACAACAACAACAACCCACGCACAAACCTACTCACTGTCCTCTTCTCTGAAGGCTTCACAGCCTCCTTACGTCTGATGCGTCCTCTGACCACGTGTGGATATCGACGCCCTCTCCCACTGGATTAGGACCCCCGCTTCCATCTCCCCCCCGATCCACCCTCTCTCACCCTCTCTCACCCTCTCTCACCTCGGATCCTTGGATCATTTTGTTTTACTTTTCACCATCAGACGACTCAAACTGCACGAATGATAGAGGCAGGAACAGTTTTTCACACACACACTCACACACTCACACACCCGCACACACACACACACTCACACACTCACACACACTCACACTCACACACACTCACACCTACCACCTACTGGCACAGCAGTAGAAATAAAACCATGAAAAAACTGTGGTTACCTAACCCGTTAGGTTGTGTACGTGTGTGTTCATGCATGTGTTTGTTTGATTGTCTCTTTTATCTCTCTCTCTCTCTCTCTCTCTCTCTCTCTCTCTGCTCCCTCCCTCTCCTGCTTTTGTCCTCCTCCTCCTCCTCCTCCTCCTCTCAGATCCCTCTTCCCTCCACGGTTCCACAGACCTCCACGTACTCCATTGTGCTGAGAAACCAAAAAAAAAAAAAGGAAAATAAGAGAAACACAATGGCCTTCTCCTCTTTTCTCATCTTAATAAGCGGCTCCGACTTTGATAATTACACGTTCAGCCCGCCGCATGAGTTTCTATGCAGTGTTCACATCCGAGAGAGAACGCCACCGACTCCGCCGCCGAGGCGGCCGACTATTAGGAGTGACTGACAACTGTCCCCCTCCCCCCCTCTCTGTCGTGGAGGCTGCAGAAGCCAGAGCGGCCCTGATGGTGTCGGCCTCCTCATTACGCCGTGTGTCCCTGAACGCCGGCGTGGAACGACCGGATCAGCCAGCGGACCACATACGTAGCGAGGCCCATAATCCGTTCCATAACCTATCGCCATGTGCTGGTGATTAATGGCGTTTCTGCGGAGCGAGCGCTGAGGAGACGGCCAGACTGAGGGTTTTCTTCTGTGGCGGAAGCCAATCTGTTTAGGATTAGGAGAATAACTGGTGTGGCTGACATAGAGACATCCAACATGAGGCTTCGGGAGGAGCGAGCGAGCGAGCGAGCGAGCGAGAGAGAGGAGGAGGAGCAGGGAGAGGAGAGAGAGGAAGTTAACGTGTTGAAAGGGTTGATTGTGTTCTGGCAGGGCTTCGTTCGATCTGTAACTGGTGATTGTCCAAACGCTGAGAGCCATCTGTGGTTGTTTAGTTCGCTGAACCGTGTTTAGAGAGCGTCGTCGTGCCGACCAGAAACCATGTTGTGTCAATTTTCATTTATGTTATACGTGCATGTGTGAACCTCCAGGTAGTCATGAACGCGGCGACTCACACAGATAGATGACATGAGATGACATATATACATATATACATATATATGTATATATGTATATATGTATATATATACATATATATGGTTGTGTATATATACTGTATAGAATATGAATGATAACAAATCATATACAAACATGTATAAATCCTTGTATTTATGTACTGTACATGTATACATATATGTGTATATACACACCCATACTCACAAACGTATATACAAATATATATATATAATAAAATGATAATATATAATAGCAATGATATAATAATATATAACAATAATAATAATGACACAGCTACCTACAGCTAAATAGCTAACATAGATATATAAACATCTATAAATCCTATATATATATACAAATATATAGACACACATGCACATATATATGCATACACACATACATATATATATATATAGTAGTATATAATAATGTATAATCTATAATAACATAAATAGCTATATAAATCATATATAAATATACATATATACTTACACATATACATATATATATTTACACATATACATATGTACATATATATACACATATATACATTCACACACGTATATAATCCTCATATGTATATGGATCACACAAATATGGAGAATAGAACTAGGATAGAATTTAAACATAGAGTGAAGAACGTAAGTAAAGAACGTAAAATGACGCAGGAGAAGAATCGCGTTTCCCTCCGATCCTCCTTCTCTTATGGAGGCGCATCAGTATAAAGGAAACTCTGTTCTCTCCTCTCTTTCCAGAGCGTTTGAAGCGGAGACATACCTTATCTGTCCCGTCCACACAGAGAAACCTTCTTCTGTCCCCCGGCGGCCCACTCAGCCATTATGACGGCAATCGTGATGATTAAAGAGCCGTGGAACAAACCGGGCTACCTGTGGCCCATGATGTCACGTCTGGTTCTGAACCAGGAGCGGAATGATTCAGAATTTAAGGCCGTTAAAGAAGAAAGAACCTCGCTGGATGCTGTTTGTGGAAAAATATCAATTAGCTCTTGGCAGAGAAAGCGGTTTGTGTCTCGGGTTTGTAGTTTTGGCTGGAGCGCCCATGTTGATTTCTCTTCTTTATCGGGGGGGCGGGGCTTTTATGAAACAGCTGTTTCTTCAAACTCTTTACTTCTGGATCCAGACTTGACGCAAACCAATGATTAGTGTGGAATGAAAAGGATCAGCACGCCAACGCCGGGCTGTCGGTGCTGGACTCAGTTCCCCATGGATCTACACCTGCAGAGTTACACACCTGCTCAGAGAGTTAGCATTGTAGCATTAAAATAAAAGTTCGGCTGACCGCTCGTGTTCCGATTCTTTGTTGCTGCCTTTGCCAATTCGGCTACGAGGTTAAAGGGCGTCGCGCTTAGTTATCGGTCAAGTCAGTCCATCGGCAGATTTGTTATGCTAACTAGCTAGCACGGGCATCTCACAACTTGAAAATGATTTAAGCGCTAATACACATGTACGGAATATTCCGGCTCTTGAGACTGACAGAATAAAGACATTCGCAACTTGCTTAAAAAGTAAGGAAATTGAAGCACGTTGTGGCTAGCATAGCAGCCGCAAACGCCACTGCTATGCTAGCCACAAGACCCCGAAGAAAACAAATACCGCGTCCAGCACTGATGACGTATTTTTCCTGTTCTGTCCTTGTCGGAGACGCATCGCGACAGATTAGCGTTTGCACCTCAAAATATATCGTGCACCTTGGCGAGTGGTTTGAGAGATCGGATGACAAAGTCGTCTTTGTGGTCGTTTTGGCCATAATTCTAATCCATCTGTTCTATCTATCGTGTTTGTATCACATTTTACTCTAATAGTTCACATTTTACCTACTAAGTAGGGCTAATGGACAAAAAACAGCTTTTTTTCGGACATAACTTAACATTTAATTGGTATTTTTCAATCACCCTTATACAACGCAGGGGATTGGGGGGTTTTCTGGAGACGACACAAGAGGCTCAGCTAAGTTAAGAAGTTATATCTACCTAAAAAAAAACACCTAAATCACCATTATGTAAAATTCGTAAGATCCTTCGTGTTAATGCGATAACTCAAAAATGATGACATGGATTATTTATTTTATTTTAAATAGAACTGGAGTCATTTTGGGGAAAGCCAGTTATATAATTCTGACACTAGGGGGAGCTTCATCTCAAAAGTTGTTGTTTTTTTTCAGATTTTGGGAATATTAATCGACTGTGCGACATATATCTTGTACGTATTATATTTTATTCTATAAATTCATATTATAGTCACTAGGGGGAGCCTTTTTACCAAAAAAATAACTTTATTTTGTCGGACATAACTTCCAAAAGTCCAACTTTGGTACAAATGAATCATATTTTGTTCTGATAATTCATATTTCACTCACTACAGAGAAGTTATTGTGCAAAAAAAAATAAAAATAAAATGTAGAGTGACATAACTTCACATTTCAGTTCAATCAGGGGGATTTCTGGTACAACGCTGGGGATTGGGGACATTTTCTGAACTCGTTCTTCCCTATGTCTTATTTTTATTTGTTTCGTTTCCTTCCTCCACCTCCTCTTCCTCCTCTTCCTCCTCCTTCTGCCTCCTTCTGCCTCAGCCTCCCCTTCATGGATCCCCTCATCTCCTCGGACCTCTCCGGCTCCCCCCACCTCAGAGATCCGGGCCTGCAGTCCGAATAAAAATCTACAGCAGCACTTAAATTTAACTGGAGAAAACTGGAGGCCCTTGGAACATTTTCTTTCACACAAGGAACAGCCACACACACACGCACACACACACACACACACACACACACACACACACACACACACACACACCGTGTGTAACGCAGATACCCGAGCATGGAACCCAAACACCCAACAAAGCCTCCGCCTTCCCCTCCGTCGCCCTTCATCCTCCCCGGGCGCCGCTGTTGTTTTTGGCCCCAGGGGCGACGTGTGTCACCCGGAGGGGCCGGCTTCATTAAGACGGCCTCCAAAAAAAGAAAACGGAGGGGATATTTATTAGGCTGCGTTTTAGCTTCTCGTCACCGAAAGCGCTCCGTAACCAAGCGTCTCTTCCCGGCTGCTCGGCCAGAGATTGACATTTGGACTCTCTTTGCTTGGATTCATGAACGCCGCTCTCAGCGGAGATGTGTCCGTCTCCCCCGGCAGTATTTATTTGTTGTAATCAAGCGGACAGAGCGATGTTTGTCCCCGAGCGCCTTCGCCGCGCTCCACTTCCCCCGCAGAGGAGGCGCAACACTTTAACACGCCACAAAATTTACCAAAAAAAAAAGGAGCAGACTTCTTTTGAGTTTTCACTGAGAGCTAATAAAATCCCTGAGGTAGCGCGAGTTAGTTCCTGTTGTGACATATAAAAAAAATAAAAATTGTTAAACCCAGTAGGTGTTGAAGCAATTTACAGGTGAGAAGTCTCGCTTCGCTGTACGCCAGAACTTTATGTCCCCCCTCACTTATTTTCTTTATTCCGTGGGTTGAAGAAGTTTGGAGTGTGTTTTTTTTTTTAATATGCTACATGGAACTCTTGTGAAGATGGATTTATATTCGGTTAACTGATATGTTTCTTAGACAATAGTTCATATTCGTGTAGTTTCAGTATATAAGCCCCTCCTCCAAATATATATATATATATATATTTTATCTCACTGATCCATTTTACCATCTGATCCGAATCCTGGTGCTAATATTCATGGGAGACCATGAATGCCATGCCTGGGTACTTTTTTATTTTTGATAGCCTCTTATTATTGTCTTATTTTGAAATGTTGGAATGAATTAAGAAAATCTAATTATTATTTTTTTCAAGTATCTTAGGGAAAAAAGATAATCAGACAAAGAAACGTCGGTGATCACATGACCTCCTTCAACTATTGACTTTAGGTAGCTAGTCCTACGCTGTCATCCCCAACAGCAAGGGTCTGCCTTTCTAGAATCCCCCAATCCCATGCGTTGTACAAGTAATCACCCTGATTGACCTCCTCAAGTTAAACCTAACGAGACAATGTTCGTAAATATTGTTGTCTTAAATGCAGACATTTTATTGGCCAGCTAGCTCGTTTGCTAACTTCCCCCGTTGGCAGCTAAACTAGCTAGCTATTTATTTAACCCTTTGGTGTCCTGTCACCTTTTGACTATTTCATATTTTTAAAAAGCCACTGAACCCGGGTATAACATGACCCAGTGCTAAAGACTAAGGGGCCGAGGACGGGGCCCTGGGGGGACACCATGGGTTGAAGGTCTCACTGAGGAGGAGGCATTAACCGTGGCTACTGAGAAAGTCGTATAAGATAAGTAATGGTGTTTTTTGGTGCATATTAAAGCATGTGGGGAGTCACTAAACAGAATTACGTTATTTTATATGACCAAAAAAAAATGTCTGATCAAATAGTCAAATAGTTTTCTAAAAAAAAGTTTTTTTTCCATGAAATACAAGAAATAAATAACTGAATAAATACATTTACAGTCTCTAAGATAGTAAATTAACAAATGCCCCGATTAAATAAAAATTTAAAAGCAAAACAAAAGATTTTTTTTTGTCACATGTTAATGTTACACTGTAAAAAAGAGTTTTTTGTTTGTTTTCATTCAACAAAACTCATTTGTGCTTATTTTTAGGTCGAAATCATAACCCACAACCCATAACCCGACCTTTGCTGCGTTACAACAACCCACGTTTGGGTCGAACCCCAGAAATATCCCAAATTGGGTTATTTTAACCCAGCAGTTTTTAGAGTGTAGAGTCTCTGCCACATATGGAAAAGGATTGAAAGGGACGTTTCCCTCTAAAACAAACAAACTGGGATCCAATATTTTCAATGGAAATTCCTAGTTTTCACTCTCCGTTTGGTGGTCTGCCGGTTGACGTGAGTCCCGACTTTCATTTTCTTTCCCTCTTAAGTGGTATTCCAGAGAGAACCGGTCCGTCGCAGGAAAAACAAACATCTGCCACCTCCTTCACACCCTTCACCCTGACAGTGATGCTGTGTGGCACCCATAAACTCTTTGTCACATGTCTGTCCTCCTGCAAACACAAAGACTATTGTCTTTGGACGTCCGTGGAGTGTTTTGGCCACTTCACACCTGTCACTCACGTCTATCCCGCCTCAGCGGCGTGAATTCATTTTCTTGCAGCGAACGGCACCTATTTTGCCAACGAATGGACAAATATGCAATTGTCCGACTCGTACGAGAGACCGACTAATAAGTAATTGTTCCCGTAAAAAGACGCAGAGGTGTTTTTTTCCCAACGAGCTGGCTTTGCTTTGAATCTGAATTCCCACGTCTTTGCGTCTGCGGGAGAATTCGCTCGCGCTCACGTTGAAGCGAGAGCCGGTTGAGCAGAAGGTCCTGGTTTCATGATTCTTGGCCTGGAGGAGGGTGGGTTGTGGTTAGGAGCGAGGGTGCCAACAGAGGCTGTGTGATTACCTCGAGGCGAGCGTCCCGGGAGATGATTACACTTGAGGGGTTTTTAGCGCTCATTAACACCTCTGGCTCCTCGCTGGTCGGGGGTTTGGATCTACTTCAGCTGACGTGAGGCCGGACCAGAAACCTCACCTTCTCCTTCATGTTTCGGGCTGCTACCTTCTTCTTCTGCCTGGCAGCTCCACCTCCAGAATATGTCCAGCAATAGATCCGCTATCCCTCCTCTTCACTGGTCTAATAGGTCAGTTTGTACCGATGCATCAAGCCTCGCTGCCTTTCCACCCGCTCTTGGACACACGCTATATCTAACATCCGTCTGTCAATCATATCAGCTAGCTTTCTGCCTTTACCTGTCATGGTGCTAACATTTAAAAGTTCTGCCTTTCCTCCTGCCTTACTGATTCTACACACACACACACACACACACACACACACACACACACACACACACACACACACACACACACACACACACACACCCCCTTCAGCCCCCTGCTGGTTGACAACACCAGTAGCGGTCGTTGTGAACCCGGGCCCAACTCCGATCTGGTTTGGAAACAAGTTTTATGTTCAATGTATTGGTTTGGCACCGGTTTTACTCCTGATGCAACCCTCCCTATTTATCCGGGCTTGGGACCAGCACTCGAAGCCCACCAGCTCGTGAAACCCTTCGTGGCTACGTTAACACAAACACACCCACAACGCCGACATTTCCTCAAAGAAGCATCAACCAAAGATTGAAAAAATGATCATTCACAGACTTTTTTGATAACGTGCATTTTTGAATCTTTCAGTCACGCCTGAATCCCACAATATGTTTCTGTACGGATTTCAGAACATCTCACGCCTCAATGAAGGTGATGACACACTGTTTCACCGAGTGATGAAGTGAGAAGCTTCCTCATGAGAAAATGAAGAGTCCTCTGAACGTCGCCAGAGCAACAAACCTCAGAGTTTGTGGAAGAATGATGTACGACTGAGGAAACTTTTGTTTCAGGAGCTTGTGGGTGGAGCCTGAGATGTCACACACCTGAATTGGACCCGGCACAGAAGGTTATAAAAAGACATGCAGGATTTTCCCATCCTCATGCCCAGACTAAACACTTGACCATTGTTTGATAGCTGGTGATTCACGCACACGCACACACACACACACACACACACACACACACACGCACGCACACACACACACACACACACACACACACACACACACACACACACACACACACACACATACATAAACCTGAACTCATACACACACACACACACACACACACAAAAACACACACACACACACTAAAACACACACACACACACACATACATAAACCTGAACTCATACACACACACAAAAACACACACACACACACACACACACACACACACACACATACATAAACCTGAACTCATACACACACACACACACACACACAAAAACACACACACACACACACTAAAACACACACACACACACACACATACATAAACCTGAACTCACACACACACCACACACACACACAAACACACAGATGCACAGATACACACCGACACACATTTAAACACACATACACATAAACACACATACACATAAACACACACACAAACGGACGCCCTCACATACACGCACACGTAGTTACACACACACACACACACACACATACATACACACATCATCATCATCCCCTATGCCGCGTCCACCACTGATCCTTTGTTTTAACGCGATAACTCAAAAACTAATCCATGGATCATGTGTAAATTGAATAAACACATAGAACTGAGTGTGAGGAAGAACTGGATTGACATTAGGAAAAGTCATCTGCGTTTTTTCCGGCACTAGGGGGAGCTCTGTCTCCAAATCGGGGTGTAAACGGACGGACTAGAGGACATTTATCTCGTATATGTCAAATATCCCACTATAAACAGGAGTTTTTTAATGGTTGGATTGTTTGTACAATGCAGGGGATTAGGGGGCTTATCGATTATGAAAGCATGTGAGAACCTACCAGGAAAAAATGATGTAACTTCATCCAACCAAATAAAAAGTCTAATAAGGGTCAAATAGTTTTTCTAAAAATGTATTTTGACATTTCTATGTTGATTTTGGAGCCTCATTATATTAAATGAATAAAAAGAAACAGTTGAAGTTTATTGTGAGGTGAGGAAAATAAAAGAGGCGCTAAAAGCGTCGTTACGGACGCTTTAATGAAAGACGAGCTTTTGTGCGTTCAGTTTCAGAGACAGAGAGAGATCGTTGGTTAGTTTAGCTTTAATCTCTGAGCAACATGTTGTTGTTGTTGTGTTCATGTTGTTGTTGTTGCAAATGGAAACAGATGAATTATGTGAAGAGAAAGAAACGAAAGACAGAATAAATGTGAGTGAATGAAAGGGAGGGAGGAGGAACGATGAAGACGAAGGTGTAGAGGTGGAGAAGTTTCAGGAGTTTAAGGACTTGAGTTCAACTGTTCAGAGAAACGGGGAGTGTGAAGAAGAGGTGGAGGTGAGTGTGAGGAGTTATCTGTGACAGAAGAGGAACAGCAGGAGTGAAGGGAAAGGTTTCCAGGATGGAGGTGAGTTCTGCTGGATGGTTTAGAGACGGTGGTTCTGACCCAGAAGACAGGAGGTGGAGCTGAAGATGTTCAGATGTTCTCTGGGAGTGAGGAGGAAGGACAGGATTATGAAGGAGACATCAGAGGGACAGTCCAGGTGAGACGACCTGGAGACAAAGTCAGAGAGGACAGATTGAGATGGTTCAGACCCGTGAAGAAGAGGAGGGATAGTGGATCTACTGGTAGAAGGATGCTGGAGATGAGGCTGCAGGCAGGAGAAGAAGAGGAGGAGCAAAGAGGAGGTTTCTGGATGTGGCGAGAGAGGACATGTAGTTGGTTGTGAGACAGAGGAAGATGCAGAGGACACGAGGAGATGGAAACAGATGATCCTGAAGAGGACAACCAAAAGAACTTCTTCCTCTTTACTTTGACTGTTTCACAGCACTGTAAAACTATATAAAACTCACATGACACTCTTATTCTTTCACAGACAAACAGGAAGTGGATCCCTCTCTACTTCCTACTTCACCTACAAACGTTTCCAACAATGATGTTTGTTTTCGTCTCATTTTCCCTGCAGAGTTTCATAGACTCACTTTTTCCCTGGGATCAGAGGAAACGTTCGGACCCAGGTCGGTCGCCGGGTCCGGGCGTTTCTCCCACCTGGTGTGCAGGAATGTTCGTGGTTACGACGAGAGGAGCGAGATCACGCGCCTGAATTATTAACCATTACGCTTTTTTTTCTCTTCAGAGCCGTGACTCTGTCTCGTGATTTTACGAGCCGCCTCTCAAAGGTTTTCTTCTACTTCTCCGCGACCCGCTTTTAACTCCCTTCCTCCTGGGCTCCGGCGGTTCTGCTTAAATCGTTAGGTAATGGCGACACGCCTGGCTGCAGAAACATTAGAAAGCTGCAACGATGGCAGTATGCTGTGGTCGCTAACGCTAACAAGGCGTTGTTGAAATGGGGGGGGGGGGGGGGGGGGGGGGGGGGGTTGTAATTCGTAGTTGATGTGTGACGTTTATAAATATATCGTTTCTTTGAGAAGCTCAAAGCTTTTTCCTTCTTTTAGCAGCGTTGAGTCACTGTGGGATCTGATCCTAGAACAGACTGATGACATCATAGAAACAGTTAGGTAGAGTCACTGTGGGATCTGATCCTAGAACAGACTGATGACATCATAGAAACAGTTATGTAGAGTCACTGTGGGATCTGATCCTAGAACAGACTGATGACATCATAGAAATAGCTAGGTTAAGTCACTATGGGATCTGATCCTAGAACAGACTGATGACATCATAGAAACAGTTAGGTAGAGTCACTATGGGATCTGATCCTAGAACAGACTGATGACATCATAGAAACAGTTAGGTAGAGTCACTGTGGGATCTGATCCTAGAACAGACTGATGACATCATAGAAATAGTAAGGTAGAGTCATTATGGACAGTTTTAGATTATTTACATTTAATGTGAGGAGTTCAATCAGGGGAGATTGCCCGTACAACGCAGGGGATTGGGGGCTTTTTGAAGGGACATACCCCCAACGACGGTTTTGTTGTTTGATGGTGTGATTCGTTGTAATAGTTGACGATGATGCCGTTTACTGTAACAACAACTTTGTTTGATGCTACACAAGCTAATGATGACATCACTCATGACGTCACATGAGAACTTGAGCTTAGGCTAACTACAGATTTTAGGAACTACCTAAACTTAAACCTGCTAGATCCTGTGTTTGTTCAACCCAGTCTTAATCCCAGATGATGAACTAAACCGGGTTTTATTCTTACTTCTAGCATTTAGTCTCGTCCCTCTTCTTCTCTTCAGGACGCAGGAGTTAGCTTAGCATCGGCTCGAAACGCACCTGCTTTTTAAATTACCTCCAGTGGAAACCCATCAGTTTGTGTGTGGCCTCACTGATGATGATGATGATGATGATGATGAGGATGAGGAGGAGAAAATGATGTAAACCGGTTGGTCGGCTGCTTAAATCCTCCTCATGTGACTTTCACATCGTCTTCGTCTTCTTCGTCTTCTTGGACATGATTTGGATAAAATGATGAAGTTATTTTCTCATTCATTTATTTGGATCACCGTGATTGGCTACAAATGTAACAACCGCTCTTAATGGGGTTAATGACAATAAACAAACAACATAAACAATGTCGTAATCAAAACCCTTCCCTTAAACCGCGATGTGTGACATTGTGCCGTGGCTCTAGTGCCTCTGTGACACAATGACATGGCTCTAGTGCCTCTGTGACATAATGACGAGGCTCTAGTGCCTCTGTGACATAATGACAAGGCTATAGTGCCTCTGTGACATAATGACGAGGCTCTAGTGCCTCTGTGACATAATGACGAGGCTCTAGTGCCTCTGTGACATAATGACAAGGCTATAGTGCCTCTGTGACATAATGACGAGGCTCTAGTGCCTCTGTGACATAATGACAAGGCTATAGTGCCTCTGTGACATAATGACGAGGCTCTAGTGCCTCTGTGACACAATGACATGGCTCTAGTGCCTCTTTGACATAATGACGAGGCTCTAGTGCCTCTGTGACATAATGACATGTGTCTAGTGCCTCTGTGACACAATGACATGGCTCTAGTGCCTCTGTGACATAATGACGAGGCTCTAGTGCCTCTGTGACATAATGACATGGCTCTAGTGCCTCTTTGACATAATGACATGACTCTAGTGCCTCTGTGACATAATGACGAGGCTCTAGTGCCTCTCTGACAGAATTAAGTGGGTCTAGTGCCTCTGTGACATGATGGGGTGGCCTACATGAACCGTGCGAGGGCATTCATTGATAACACACTTCAGCTTTCGGCATAAGATTCTTTCAACACTGAAGTCTAACAAACGCCACAAGCCCAGACTGAAAAATGGCGGAGGGAGACAGTCATTTGTTTTGGCTGGGCAGCCTTGTTCCATTCAGTGAAAGCTACTGGTGAGCAGCGCTCTCTTTATTTGACTGTGTGCTCCACTGTGAGAAAGGAAAAAATGGCTTTGTATAATCACCAACCAGCCTTAAAGCCCCAAAAAAGGAAAAAAAAGAGAGAGAGAGAGAGAGAGAGAGAGAGAGAGAGAGAGAGAGAGAGAGAGAGAGAGAGAGAGAGAGAGAGAGAAAGAGAGAGAAAGGTTGGCAACTGTTTTTTGTGCAGAACATTAAAAAGGCAGCAAGAGCGTGGGGGCAGAGGGAGACGTTTCTGACCACAACTCATAAACCGCACTTTATTTAGACTGGCGTGCGCCCATTATTTGTTCACAGGGGCTTTCAGTCAGTCTGAGGGAAATATGTTCCAGCATCTGGGGGGGGAGAGGCGGGGAGGGGAGGGGGAGACGGAGGAAAGAGAGAGAGAGGGAGCGAGGAGGAGGTGGGATGAACTCTTGCCAGGTGTCGTCTGTTGCCATGGAGTTCCATCAGGCGACTCCATCGCCGCTCGGCAGGCTCATCAGAGACTGAATGCCAATGGGAGGGCGTTTGCAGCGAGGAGAAACCGAAAGTGGTTCTGAAGCGCCGGGTTTCCAGCCTACGGGAATGTATAGAATGTGACCTGCCTGCTTGACGCGTGATTGACAGCGAGGGCGCCGTATGCACTCAAGGCGGCTGAGGAGCGCCTGGTAGTTCCTGTTAGCTCCTCGTTCCCTGGTGAACACACGGATTTGCATGATTTTTTTGTTGTTTTTTAAAACATGGCATTGCTACGTGCGTGAAAGATGGAGTCCCTTAAAACCCAAACATGAGTGACATTTTAGTCTCCGCCTCCCTTCCGCCGCCATGGTATAAACGGTTTGTATTATTATTCGGAGCAGAGTTTCCACGCCTCATGAATATCATGAGGCGTCGCCGTAAATGTCACCGGCGTCATCCTTGATACGCAAAACAGCTCCGTCTGTGTTCACCTTCATTCCTGCTCAGCATCTACACTCTAAAACAAAAATCACAATAGAAAACGTTTTTGTCGCCGCAAGATAAAAACGTTTTGCTTTTTTTTTTTTTGTCGTATGAGTTAATTTGATAGAGTCGGATAATTCCAGCGACTTAATATTGAGTGTCGGATTCTGATTTTTGAGTAAAGTGAGTGAATAAACACTTTGCTCAAAAATCTACGTAGATATTGCTCAAAAAGAATGTAGCGTTGTAAAGGTCATATATTTACATCATGACCTTCATGACCTCATCATCCTCCACCTTCAATGTTCTGGTGGTCGGAACATTTGACTCTTCCTCTTGCAGATGCATAAGAATAGAATCATTCTGAAACCTAATGACGAGGCTGTAGTGCCTCTGTGAAATAATACCGAGGCTCTAGTGCCTCTGTGACACAACCAAGTGGCTGTAGTGCCTCTGAGACATAATGACGAGGCTGTAGTGCCTCTGAGACATAATGAAGTTTCTATATGCCTCTCTGTCATGATGATGAGACTCTTGGGCCTCTGTGACACAATCCCGGGCTCTAGTGCCTCTGCGACATAATGCTTTGGCTGTAGTGACGCTATGGCTTAACGACGTGGCTCTAGTGCCTCTGTGACATAATGCTTTGGCTGTAGTGACGCTGTGACTTAAGGACGTGGCTCTAGTGCCTCTGTGGATCCCTGTGTTTCCTTAATTTAAAAAAAAGAAATCCAAATAACCTGCAACATTTAGTGAGAGAAACTTAACGTGACATGAACTTTTTCTCATGATCGGATATAAAGAAACGTTATTCTTCAAACTCAGTCGGTTTTCGCTGAACGCTAATTTCATCAGACGTTGCCACAACTTTTTTTTTTTAGAGTGTACTGTACGTATTCACCAGCGCTTGCGTCCACCCTTAGCAACTGTTGCTACGCGTAACACCGTTGAACTCCACCTCTGGCTGGCTCCTCAAGCGCCAACGACTAATCCATCTGGGAGCCCAGTGAAAGCTCTTGGTGAGACCTCTGGAACCCCCCCGCCCCCCGTCCCCCTACTCTACCGACCCTCTCCTGGATATTTCCTCATTACTTTATAATATATTCACGCTTATGCTTCCATGGCGCTCACCCCGGCCCTCGTAATGGGAGGAGGCGGCGAGCCGGGCACAATTTTCACTTCATTTTATTGACAAAAAAAACAGCCAGCCGAGCTTCTGGCGGCGCTTCGCCACCGCTCGCCGACAAATCATCCCGCAATGTGACGACAGGATAGAGTCTCTCTGCATCAGTGGGGTACCGCCGCCGCCCCCCCCACCCCCCCTTGGAGATGCTGTCATTATGCGTGTTTGCAATCATGTGAGCTGAATACCTTGGCTGGAAGCGAGGCGGAGCGGGCGACTGAGGATGAAGAGAGGAAGAGGGGGGAGGGGGGGGGGGGGGGGGGGGGGGGGGGGGGGGGGGGGCGATGTTTCACCTCCTCGGCTGTGTTTTGGAGCTTTCCTGAAATGCATGCGCTATCATAGCAATGCTGTGTTTACCGCCGCGGGAGGCCAACACAGAGCCGCGGCGGCGGGGCGAGGGGAACGCCAGACACGGAAAAATGAGCAAAACATATACATTAGGACGCTTCGCATTCGCCGCAATTCGAGGAGGAAGAGTCATTTAAATATAAATGGAGGACAAGCGGAGAGTTTGTGTCTTTATATCTGGCCTTTTGAACATCTCCCCTTTTTTTTTTCTTCTTCTTGTTTTTCAGCTAACGCCATGGAAACATCCAGCAGCAGCACTGGGACTAGTTCTGCTGGGAAGTCAGGATGTCAGTGTTCATTTTCTCTCCGTTACTCTCGGAGGATTTGCCCCCCCAACCCCCCCCCCCCAACCATTGGTCAGCGTGCTTTCAGTCAAAGGGGTCTTTCTGTTTCCAGTCTCCTCCGTCGTGCAATCAGACATTTGAGGAACATCTCCACATCAGGCTAGTTTGTGGATCAGGAAACCTGCAACATCTGGGATCTGTATTGATTTTCAGTGTGTGTGGGGGGGGTGGAGGGGGTGGAGGGGGTGGAGGTCTGTTCTTCCCTGTGAGGTACTCACAGAAGCGATTTTAACACATTGTCAGTGATTTCATGGCTGGACAGAGTGGCTTATGGGAATGTCTTACTCAGGAGTATCACAGGCTAGTTCTTCCACATGTTTCTTTTTATCTTTCTTTATTTTACTGTTATCTAACCTGAAATCTAAATGTTGAATCTAAACGATCAGAAAACATGAGAATTTAGGCTGTCCTCAGCGAAAGTCCCAAACTAAACACTTCTAACAGCCGTACACAGACGAAATGAC
This sequence comes from Lophius americanus, assembly GCA_037951165.1. Lineage (NCBI taxonomy): Eukaryota > Metazoa > Chordata > Actinopteri > Lophiiformes > Lophiidae > Lophius > Lophius americanus. Next base: position 204,511 of record JBBDHG010000298.1, read on the forward strand.
CTTAACCACTAAAAACGGTAAATTTGTATATTTTCTAAACAACAATCTGCAACATTTATATTTTTATTTAACATTTAGATATATATAAAACATTTAGATTTATATTTAACATTCAGATATAACATTTAGATTTAGACTCAACATTTTAGATATATAATTGGAGAACATTTGTCTGAACTCACATTTAACATTTAGAGCAAAAAGAGTCAAAGCGTCTCTCCAAAATCAGCATTTACTACTTTATAAACGCCGGTTCATTCGTCTTATGTTCTTAAGGAAAAAAACGACTTCACGTCTCCGTCGCCACATTCTTTAAGATGCTTTTTCAGACTTTTTTGAACTGATACCGGTGAATCCAACTTTAGGTCCTCTCGTAAATTGTTCCAAGCCGAAAAAGGACAAAAGCAGTTTTTTTCCCCAGATCTGTCAAAACAAAACTACTAGAGCTGACACAGAGAAGGGTCAAAGGTCAGCTGCAAGTTGAACCTGCAGTGCTTTACATATGAAGATGTAGCAGTGATGTTGTGTGCGGGTGGTCAGTGAGGCCCCGACCCGCCACATCATCGAGAATGCCGCCATGACACCGTATGTCAATCACAGGCAGACGGGAATGGGTTCGGGGTTCGGGTTCGGGTTCGGGTTCGGGTTCGGGTTCGGGTTCGGGTTCGGGTTCGGGTTCGGGGGGTTAGCGTTAGCTGGTAGCCTCACCCAGAAAAGCTGTTAATATGAAGTTTCAGCGAAAGAACATTTCAGTCTGTCGACACCAAAGGAGATAATCTCTGAAAAACATACGTACCAACAGAAACTGCAGATCATAGAAGTATAATAATAATAATAATAATACATTTAATTTATAATGCACTTTATAATTCCTCTCACTTCTGCAATCACAGTTTTTTTTCAAACATTTTAGTTAAAATCACACGATTCACTCGGCAAACTTTTCTGGATGGCGACAGAGAAGATTCAGAGTCTTGGTTGAACGTACAGGAAGAGAAATGTGTTTTTGAAAAATAATCACAGAGAAAGAGAGATTTTTATGAGGAGTTTTATTCTGTTTCAAACGGTGAAATAATACGGAAGTGATTTCCGCTCCTGCCAGAAAATAAAGAAATATCAGTTTTGCGTTATGTTACGTGATGAACTTCACGTTTCTACATGAAAATATTCACGTTTACTGTAGTTCTACACGATCATTTTCATGTTTTTCACGTTAAAGATAAAGAAAATTTAACGTTACAGAAAATTTTCAGGTAAATATTTTAAATAAAAAATTTTTTTATGAAACTTATTACGTTTTAACAAGATTTTAATGTTTTTATTTGCGTTTTTAAATGAAAATATTTCCACGCTAGAATGTGATAAGTTTCACTTTAGAACTTCAAAATGATCATGTTAAAAGAAATTTGGGGGGAAAATTCTTGTGGAAAAAAAAAACATGAAAAATGAACAACGATTTTGCATGAAAATAAATCAATTTATAATACTTATTGCGTTGAAACATAAAAATGATCAGATTATAACGTGAACATTTTCACTTTCAAACATGATATGAATTTCTTTAAATTTTCAATTTTTTAATTTTTTCCCAAAAACTTTTTTCTGCCTTCAGAATAAAACGATTATAAAAAACTTAACACACGTATCATTTTCCATATAAGTAAAGATTGTGCCTTATAACTCAGAAGGAAGAGCAGTGTCTACATTAGTCAAATAAACGTCAATCACAGTTCCCCAGACATTTTATTTTGACAGATCAATTGTCCAAAAACACAAAAAATATTAAATGTACAATCACAGAAAAAGCAACAATACCAGCAAACATGTGTCTTTTTTTTGGTTTCCTTTTTAAGAAATCTGTTCGATGATTAATGGCCGATCAAAATACTTGCACATTTTCTGTCCCGGGTGTCTGAGAGACGTTTTATTATACATGCAGAACACATACAGGATGCACACTTGGCTGTAGCCGGGGAAATTGCCCGAGCCGTGAGACAACATCTGAAACTGATTTCTCCTAAGTGCCTGTGCAGGCAGCAGAGTTCCTGGCTGAGGTCTAAACAGGGAAAAGACAAAAATGACAGGGATTTCATCATTGAATCCCTTTAGCAGGCCACTGACACATGGATGAGGGCAGAGAGAGAGAGAGAGGGAGAGGGAGAGAGAGAGAGGGAGAGAGAGAAAGAGAGAGAGAGAGAGAGAGGGAGAGAGAGGGAGAGAGAGAAGGAAGGGGGTTGGAAAAAAAGGAAAAAGAACAGACAACCAATTTGGGAGTAATGCAACTAAAAACTGACAAGTGTAATTTCATCCATCTGGGCCGATGTGTAAAAAGCGCTGCTCCGAACATTCCCCATGATTCCCCCCTGATTGATCTTCCCCTGCTCTGAAACACCTATTATTAGCCACGAGCCTAATAGCACCAGGATGGCTCAGTGCTCTCCCAGGGGCCAATTCTCCGGTCATCTGCCCCTCACTCACCACAGCTGTGGAAACCAACCAGGGAGAGGGTGGAGAGAACAGGCCGGTGGGGGGGGGGGGGTGAGGCGGAGATGAAGCGGCCGGAGGCGGACCTACAGAGGGGGGATAGGTGGAGGATGAGTGAAGGGAAAGGGGGGGGGGGAAGTGCGGGGTTATAAGGAGAGGGAGCGAGGTTGAGGTTGAGGGGGAGAGGAAGAGAGAGGTAGAGTGGGCATGAAGAGGAAGAGAAGGGCAGCTGGGTTTTTGGGGGGGGGGGGGGGGGGGGGGGGATAGGGGAAAAGGGGGGGCGGTGCGATGGAAGAGCCAAAGGGAGACAAAGAGAAAACAATTATTCCCCTAGAATTCAAATCAAATCCACCTTTTTTTTTCTGTTCCAATGAAAAAACATCAGAGTGTATAATTGAATTGTTGCAGTGGAACCTGGGAGCCGGTGATTACCGCGACATGATGCTCCTCTTTTTGGGACCCCCAGGAGAGGAGAGGGGGGCCGCGCTAACATCACGTCAGAGCCGAAGCCCACCATGGAGAGCCTGAAGGCACCGCCAGTGTGTTTGTACTGGATTTATACCGCCGACCGGCCAGCGGTTCAAGGACGGCCGTTATTTGGCTAAACGTCTCGTGGCTATTAAACTTTTCTATTTCGGTTGTTTTTATATGATCTGGACTTAATAAATCATTTTTTTTAAGGGATTGTTTATTTATTGTAATGTAAACAATATATTGTATTATATTGTAGTTGTAAGCAGATATGAATCTATCAGTGTAATTATCACAAAGAGAAACATGTTCAAAGAGTTCCAGACTGTTTATTTAGTAAATAGAGTTGTGATAACATAATAGACACTGTAAAAAAAAAAATTAAATTTTTTTGACATTTTTACGGTAAAATACCGTCAAAAAGTAAAAATTTCACCATAAAAGATGCAGCGAAGACATTACGGTAAAATTCCATTTAAAAAAAACAGATCTAATGTTTATAAACTTTTTTACAGTGACATAAATTGATAGTGAATAGTAAATATTAGAATTAACAGTATTTCACACTTATACTACTATACTTATTCTATTCTAACAGTTTGTTTCTATTGCTTTTTAGGTTTGCTCTTTCTGAATGGTTAAAGTATTATTTTAGTCGGAATTAAAATGAATATGCCACACTGTAAAAAATATTGTCAGTAAATATTACGGTAAAAATGTATCGATTGCGACACTAAAAGACAGACAAAACTCAAAACAACAGTAGGAAAACATGAGACATTCCTTCATTGATCCCACAACCGGGAAGTTTCCAATGTTACATGAAGACAGTGTGTAGGAAAGCAGATACGGTAAATTACCGTAAATGAAGAAACAATAAATAACTTTCTTTACAGTCAAAATATGTGGAAAATAGAATTTTAATATGAAAAATAAACCGTTGATATAAATTACCAGAAAAATACAATAACGTCACAAGTAAGTCATTTTACTGTAAAACTATTATCTGTCAAAATGAATCATTTCATTTTCTTAAAATGGCTTAATTTCTTTAATTTCTAAAGAAACAAAAAATGTAAGAAAAAAAAATTTGAAGGTTTAAAAAAAGTCTGAGTTTATAGTTTAATAGTCATTTTATGTAATGCAATTTTACCGTAAAAATGTTAACAGTAGATGTTTATTTCATGGTATTTTACCGTAATGTCTTACAAATGGTCAATGCATTTTTTACAGCTAACTTCTGGCGACCATATGCTACCGTAAATTATACAGATTTTTTTTTTACAGCGTCTCAATACTATAAAACTATAAAATACTGTTAAAACCCATTAATCAAACATGTATACGCTGCTTATAGATGCTAGTTGAGGAGAAATCAGGTGCGTCTGTGAGGCTGAAACACTTTATATGAATAAATCACATGAATTCATTCGTTCACTCATAAATTCATTTTTCAGACAATAATGATAAAGACGACTTTTAACGGCAAACGTTCATTTTTGCGACGTATTAAGGTCAGATTCTTCCGTTAATCGCCCCTTCAGTCTCCGGGATGGCGAGAGTCCTCAGGTGAGGCGTGATGCGTTTTCAAGGGCGACGACGGCGGTAATTGGTTTATCTTCACCTCGACCAAATGGACCGAGTCCTAAAAAAAAAAAAAAAATCTTCTCTTCAGTTCGACAGTTCGGCGCAAATGAGAATAAAAGCTCTGCTGGTTTTCAACGCAACAAATTAATCACTGATATAATGAGGCTGGCTGCTGATCTTTTGGCCTAATAATTAAGCGGATCTGTGGTGTTTTAACTCAGGGGGTTCTGGTTCTGACCCGCTCAGGGAAAGTGTTTCATATCATCCTCTTGTTTTAATGGTCCAGCCTCAGCTCAGTGATTCCTGAACGCTGCCTTCACAAACTGCCTTTCAAGTGTGAACGTTCACATACTGTAAAATGTCGTGACTCTTATTTTTTTTACAGTTTTTATTGCGGACACGTAATTATTATAATTTTGTTATATTTTTAGTTTTTTTGGCTTTGAGATTATGTCATATTATGAACACGCTCACACAGGAGGTATAAACAGTAATCTACTGTTTTTCTTGTAAATACACTATAATACTGTAAATGTGGAGGTATTTATGGAGCCGTTAAAATAAAGCTACTGTGAAATTTTACAGTATGACACAGTATTCCTTTCTCATCGGAGCAGAATGGTGTCGTAATTTTTCTCATTTAGCACAAAGTTAACATCAATAAATTAGAAAAAATGAAGTTTACAATGTCGTACAAACTGATTTTTATTCACAATTGAAGGATGAAAATGACTTTGGGTTGTATTTTGAAGAATTCTTGTACTTGAATTTTGTTAGTGCCTGATTTAGTTGATGCAGTGTCTTTAATTAAATGTTTTTTTATCCTTCATAGTTAAAGGGACAGTGTTTTCATGGATTCGATTTTAATGAATCCATGAACGAAACTTATAAATCATGAGATTCTAGTAACGTCATACTGTAATTACACGGTACTTTAATGCACTTTATGATAATTAACTTCATGTAGATTAGAGTAGTAACACAGAAACAGTACCAGCCAATATTTTACTGTGATTTAACTGGGATTGTGTTTTCACTGTATTTTACCATAAAACCTATAGTATATACAGTAAAGTACTATAATATTTTTCGGTAATATACTGTTGTCTTAGATTTTAGAAGGTATACTGTATAAAAAAATCAGTATCATGCTAACAACTGTATCTGCCAGTATTTTACTGTAATTTAAAGGGGATTTTTTACGGTATTTTATCACAACACGTTATCATATACAGTTCTGCACTATAATTGTTTTACACTAATATGCTACTGTTTAGATTGCAGTAGGTATACTATCAAAAAACAGTATTATAAAACAGTATTATTTAGGAAACTGTAGCTTCCAGTACTTTACTGTTATTTAATGAGGCAATATTACAGTATTTTACCATAAAAGCGATATTATACACGGTACTACACTATAATAGTTTTACACTAATATGTTATTGTTTTAGATTACAGTAGGTATGCTGTTGGTATAAAAAACGGTATCTGTATAAAAAACGGTAGCGTGTTTGAACCTGTAGCTACCAGTATTCTAAGTTTGAATGTTTCCTTCGCTACATTTTGCTGGTTTTATGGTTTTTTGTTTGTTTTTTTAAGATTTAAACCTTTTTAAACAGCAGAAACAACAGAAGCACCAAAAACAAGCATCAATAACCAGATTATTATTATTTCTATTATTATATTATTATAAAAGGAGGAAGCGGTGAAATCTGACGGTAATCAGTAAAATAAACTTTTTCTTTATGACACATCTTTGGGCAGAAACTGCTTCAATAAAACATTTTCTGCAGATTAAAACTGAATTACGAAACAAAACAAAAAAAAAATCACTTTTGAAGCAGATTATTTTTAAGTTTTTAACATGTTTGTTCCTTCCATGACGAATATTTCCGCCTTTCTCTTGTGCTTAAAAGGAATTTGGGCAAAGATGAAAATGCATGGTGTGTTTTTTTCTCCTCCACCTTCATGCGTGGAGGACAATGACTCAAACCCAGCCTGATGTGAAACGCAGTTTCAGGTAGGAGTGTCTGGAGGTGCAGGAGAACAAAGGTGCTCAGCTCCCACAGAACCGAACTCCTGCAGCACCCACAGCTCCTGAGAACCAGAGCAGCGATCCTGCAGGCCCGCCACGTCACATTTCACCAGGTGTGACTCCTTTTCTCTTCGCTTTCTTTCCACTCCGCTTCACACCGAGCTCTTAAATTTCAAGCTCTTTTATTTTGCAGTCAATGTTGGCTTTTGTGCGCAGCACCTTTCATGCCTGCAGCCTCACACACAGTTTTTTTTTGTTGTTTTTTAAATACCAGCGTGGGTTTTTTCTTGAGAGACGCATCAACTGCAGCTTCCCACCAAAACGTAATACAAGATTTTTTTTTTAAATTCCATTTTAAACTTCATGATTCGTTTCTATAATCCGTTTTATTGATCATTAATGGGCTCGTGGCTTTTATTTTCCCGGCATCTCTTCCATGTTTCTGCCCGAATCTTGGTCCAATTCAATTAGAATGTCTACAATTATATTGATTATGATACGTATTGTGATTATTAATGGATGTACCCAGAATAAAAGAATAAATCATGAGAGAATCCAGCCGTTTCCCCACAAATAAATCGACTATTTTCATATTCTGGTCTGTCTCCTGCAAGGAAGGACTGACACATTCGTGGCGGGATATTTCAGAATCCCACAAATTGTTATAATCCAATGGTTGGAGTAATTTCTATATCTATCAGCGCGCGCTCCGGAGGCTTTTAACCACCTGCCTGCTCGGACTCAGTCCCTCCCACACCCCCACCCACACCCCCACCCATACCCCCCACCCATATGTATATTGATGATGGCCTCACCACAGGATCTATCTGTGTCACGGATAAATAATCCCCAGATGACAGTGAATTATAGACCCATTAGGCTGTTTAAAACACACAAAAAAGAAATATCTACGAGGCCTCGTAACACCTCCTGGTGTCAGGCTTAAATCTCACAGAATAAAATGCCTCTTACGTCATTTTTATTCATATAAAAATATCTTGCGTGGTAATATTTTAAGTATTATACTAGAAAATGCGAATTCTAAACGCAATGTCGCCTGGTTACGCATTCATTCAGGCCATATTATTGTAAAAAGAATTATGGCTTAGTCAATTTATAACATGTTGTTGTATTTTTTTTTAAATGACCAGATTGAAGGAAATGAATGAACCGGAAATACAATTTAATTAAAAAGTTTTTGGGAAAAAATAAAGTAAAATTGCCACCTTGCTCCACCTTTCATTATGATAATTAGAAATATAACTTCACTGGGCAGTAAGATGTGTCAATAACAATAAAAAAATATTTAAAAAAAGAAACGAACGTACTGAGAAGACGGCGAAATGAGTATTGCGCATGCGCTACTCCCATCTGAGACAGAAAGGGAGTCAAATTCGTTAACTACAATGTTTTACACTCAGAATTTTTAAGGGACGCATGCTGATTATGTCAAATATATCGTATATTGTGACGTTTATGTGCATCACGTGGTCTATATTATTGTGTGCAACAACCGCATGGCTTTAATCTTATTTTGACGCTTGGAATTAAAATGTGCAACAAACGAAACCTGCATACGTTGTGATATTATGTGTCATTAATGGACAAATTAATTTAGAGCTGATTATTTGTGCATATTTGAACACTTTTTTGCTCTTAAATCCACATATTTCTTTCATTGGTTCGGTTCAAAATAAGAATTTGGAGTCAGGGAAGTCGAATCTTGAATTGGATCATATCTACATGATATACATGAAACATATTTCGACATACAGGTATATGAAATATATGAAAGCTGCTGTGGGCCCAGCTTCTGGACCGTTTAATTCATTTGGCCACCTTTAAATTGAACGAATTGCTATGAAAACAGCTGCAGCATGAGAATAAAAACAAGAATGCTAATAATAAAATTATAATAATAAGAATAATAATTATATAAAATGCTTGGGAATGCATGAATAAAAGCTGCAAACATGTAATAATTGTACTTTTTGGTCAAGACGCTTTTAGGGGATCAGGTTTATTCGAAATTCTGCAAGTAAATTACCATAAAGTTTATAATACAGGAGCACCATTCGGCAAAAATCAGGATTTCGTCCGTCAAAATTCAGGCTTTTCTCCCCACTGAGACGTTTCAGTGTCTCATTTGTTTAATGGTTAAATATTTCAGGAGTTTGCTAAATGCTCCTCAAATATGCGTTCTTAATGTCTTCCCCTCTCTCTCTCTCTCTCTCTCTCTCTCTCTCTCTCTCTCTCTCTCTCTCTCTCTGTCAGACAGATGAAAAGGCGCTGTAATTATTCCAAGGGGTTGGGAAATAAATGATTGTCTTTGAAGTAGGCCTCGGACTCCATTAGAAGCCAAGCATGTGATTTGCAACTGTTGAAGTAAAAAAAAAAAAAAAAAAAAAAACTCAGTCTGCTGCTGCAGCAGGAGAAAAAAAAAAGAAAAAAGAAAAAAGAAGAAGAAGAAGAAGAAGAAGAAGAAAAAGCTGGAAATGAGGAGGGTGGATTCTCGGCAAAAGAAAATGGTATCTTTGTTTGCTCCCCTTTTGTTTACCAGGGGGATTCTTGCTCGCTTTTCCTCTTTTCCCATTTTTCTGCTAATTCATTTGAATGGCTTTCAAACAGGAAAATGGAAATGTTACTCCTGCCCTCTATTCCAGCGGCGGCAGCAGCCTGGCAACAAAGCAATCTTCTATCATCAGGGATAAACGGCATCGAACAGTACATTCTGATAAAAAGAGCCCATGATTGCTGGCCTTCCTGTCTGTCATGTATTGACCAAATCCTCTCCTTCAAGACCGACCACCACTCTGTCAGACCTAATAATGTCGCATATTAAGTCGAGAGAGGAGGAGGAGGAGGAGGAGGAGGGGGAGGAGGGGGAGGAGGGGGGGGCAAGGCACGACTTCTCTCTTGTTTGTCACCTACAAACAATTTAGATTACCTTTTTCGAATGTAGACTTAATATCCTGAAGGCAGGGGGAAATGTGAAAATAACATTCTGGGCGTAGGAGGAAGAGAAAAGACGCGCATCAAAGCCTCGCGCGCGCTCCTCCTCCGGTTGTTTATCGAGGTGTTGTTTTTAAATGTTGGTAAAACTGGAGGCCAGTTCTTCTGTTTTTGTATTCCAGGTCACAAAATGCCAGATTTTTCCCATTTGTAATTTTAAATGAGTCTTTTCTTTCTCTCTATATTAGAAGCAATTCATTTATTTCTCTCTCTCTATATATATATATATATATATATACACTGTAAAAAGTAAATAAGTAAATAAATGGCAACAGTTAAATAAGAGAGAGGAATTGAAAATAGCGTATCGAGCAGATATGGTGAACTGTCTCATATAAAGAAACAGCAAATAACGTTTTTAAAGTCAAAATATGTGGAGAATACAGGATTTTACTGTGAAAAACAGATTAATATTATATCTGTTTTTCCACGGTCTTGAACACGGCCACCATATTTTTGCTGCCAGTATTTTATTGTAAATTATACAGGGGTTTTTTTTCTTTTCTTCTGCTCTTATTTACACTGTAAAAATGAAAGAAATAACCGTTTAATGGTATCACTAAAGGACCGTTAAATTCATAACAGTATATCACCATGCTATGTAGGTTAATAATCTTATGTAAAGAAACAATAAATTAATTCATTGTTTTAAGGTCAGAATATGCGGAGAATACAGAATTTTACTGTGAAAATATAATCAACGACAGATTGATATTATATCTGTTTTTCCACGTCACCATATTTTTGCTGCCAGTATTTTATTGTGAATTATACAGGTTTGTCTTTCCTTTTAGTTTTTACAGTGTAATTACACTGTAAAATTTCTTAAATTACAGTCTATTGGTATTAATTTAAGGCCGTAAAATTAAAAATAGTACATCACCATGTAGGTTAATTATCTTAAATAAATAAAACCATGTATAACTTACTATTTTTAGGGTCAAAATATGGATAAAACACAAAATTTTACCGTGAAAATACAAACTTTTGGTAATATTAACAGAAACATACCATAATGCCACAAGTATTTTGTTACCGTAAAAGTGATATTCTGTCTAAATGACAGATTTTCCTGGTATTAATTTACTAAATTTACTGCAAAAACTACGTGAACCATCTAGTGAGGGCGTGTCACTGTTTTTACAGTATGCTAAAAAAAATATGGTATAAAAAGTTGAGATTCAAGGTAAATAAAAAATCGTTGTAATACACTGTAAAAAATGATAAACGTTGTTTTAGGTTTTTTTTGTCATGGTGATTTACCGTAATGTCTTGTGCAGGGTAAAGCAAAATTCTGGCAACCAGTATTTTACCGTGATTTATACAGATGTTTTGGGGGTTTTTTTTTACAGTGAATGCCGGCTGCAGGAAAGCGAGCAGGTGGAGCTGAACATGGAGGGGGGGGCGGCGGCAGGAGAAACAAGCGGTCTTAATGAGAAGACGGGCCTGGAGTAGAACCAGCAGCTTCAGTCCTGCCAAAACGAAAATCCATTAGTCTGAGAGGCTGTGAAGAACCAGCAGCTCACGCCGTCTGATGATCTGTGGTCATTTAGCCGCACCATCCTCATCATCATCATCATCATCATCATCTACATCCACATCCACATCCACAGCAGGTTCCTCTGAAGGAACCCGGGACCATGCATATGACAATAACTCTATTTACCCGAGAGATAATACGATCCTAATTGATGATGCAAAGCTTATCGTAAACAGGCGTCTGAACGCTGGTCTCCATGGCGACAACATCCAGGACACTCACCGTCACATTTGAGCTTGTCAGAGAAATAATAGCGATTAAGGATTTGATTGTTCTCGGCGCGGTATCAGTCTAACAGCGAGTAATACAAATAGAAAGAGAAGCCGTGTTTTATATTTAAATGAGATAGATATTTTTAAAAAGCTTCAATAATGGCTCGTTTTCTTTTGATGGACCATGGGCCGGTCCGTCAGCGTTCTGTGGATCCGGTGGGTCGGCGGATCCAGAGACGTGTAGATTTGTGGTTTTCAAATGAGCGGCTTGCCTCCTTGGAGATCTCCAGCTCTCTGGTTCTGTTTGAATCCACATATGTGGCCAGGGTGACGTTTGACTTGATGATGAAGGATCCTTCAATTTTCACCAACGATTAATTTAATCCTCCACTCATAAAAGGAGTACGGAGAATCGTGATGACATCATCAACACCAGTAACTGAGCGGACGGCCTCAAACGCCACCTGACACCTGACCTGTGTCCTCCTGGAACCCGAAGGTCAGATTCCAGTGACAACTGCAGTCCAAACTAGCCCCTATAGAATTGTTTTTTTAAGTGCTCCTGTATTCTGAAGTTTACGGTAAATACACGGAACACGGGTCAACATCCGAACCGGATTAGAATGAAGATACCAGATGCGTAATATGAAGTACTTTCTGTGTACTTTGGAATTAAACGCGCCATGAAATCCCTTGAAATGATCAAAATGTCACATTTTATCCAAGTATTGTTGTGGAATTTTAATTGTTTGTTCAGGCAGCTGGTTTTTTTTATAGTATTTGTTGTATTAGTAGCAGAATTACTACAAACTACTTTTTCTGTGAAGTTTTTGTCTCACTTTAATGTGGTATAAAACCTTTTTTTCAAATAATGTGTGGTTATAGTGCATATTAAACTATGAGTACAACTACCATAAAGTACTTTTACCATGCAGTTTTGGAGTTTTCCTACCGTGAAATACCTGCTAAAGATCAAATGAATGAATTCTTTTTTCCAATTTGATGCAAGATAAAACCTTTATTTTCAATAATGCGTTCATGAAACTTAGATTTTTGGTAATATTGAGTATTATACTACTAGCACAAATACTATGAACTACTTTTTCTGTGTACTTTTGGAGTAATCCTACCTTGGAATACCTTGTAAACATAAAAAATGTGCCTTTTTGTCTCACTTTAATGTAATATAAAACCTTTATTTTCAATGCTGTGTTCATGAAATCAAGATTTTTGGTAATATTGCATATTATACTACTAGCACAAATACTATGAACTACTTTTTCTGTGTACTTTTGGAGTAATCCTACCTTGGAAAATCTTGTAAACATAAAAAAATACGTCTTTTTGTTCAACTTTGACGCAGAATAAACTAAGAACTTCCTCATGTGATTAGGTATTCATCATATTTGAGCTGACGATGTTGGATCACCACAGTTTACACGTCACACAACCACACATGAAGCCTCCACAGTTTACAGTCAGGCAGCGGAAGCGAAGGGGAATCCCGGGCCTGGAGTGATTTTAGAGAGTCATTCATCAGCGTTCATAAGACAGCTGGATATAAAGACCACTTCTGTTAAACCGCCGCCGCCATTGATTGTTCCGAAGGTCACCTACTTAGGGACAGAGTGATTTCTGCATTTGCTGCCGCCCGGTTTTCATTTTAATGATTGACATTTTTGACAAAGTGAAATGTAAAAATCATTTGTGTTTGAACTGCGGGGCGGAGGAAGTTCGTGAAACAGCCGCTGACGCTAAAGATCTAACCTCCAGCTCAAGTTAATACGTGTTAACGCTTTCAAACGTCAGCCACCTTTCGCCGCAACAACAGCCCTTCCGTAGCGTTTGATGAGGTTTGAGGTGGTGTTGGTGTCGGCGCCCTCTGATGGCGGTTAGGGAGACTATCTGACCACGGGATTCGACTGACCTCTGACCTCTCTAGATGTAATCCTTGGAGAGTCTTTAGCCAGTCCAACCATCCTCCTCAAAGTGTGTGTGTGTGTGTTTGTGTGGGGGTCAGTTTGCAGACATGTCCTCTTCCAGGTTGATTTCTAACAATTCCAGTCTCTTTAAACTTCTTCATTATTGATCCAACTGTTCAAACTGACATTTTGAAACTGTCATTGCTGTGTTCTCTGGTCTTTATCACAGAGAATCAGGCCTGTGTCACCTCATATTTATACCCCAGTCAAACAGGAAGTCACTGTTCACCACTTTGGATGTTCCTGCTCCAACAGGTGAAGCTTGAAACATAAAAAAAATACTGGAAATATTATTTAATTACCTTTCATCTCAGTGTTTCCTTTGGGGGCCAACAATGTGGGACCCAAATGTTTTAGAGAAAAATAAGTGTTTTATGTTAAGAATTGCTTTTTTTTTTGTTTTTTTATTACTTGAATGTATTAAAGCTCAGATTTTATTGGAATAAATTGAAATAAAGGATCATAGATCAAACAATATAGACATATATTATTTTTAGTGCATCTCATTTGACTATTTTTTCCTTTTTGTAATGGTTGCTGTAGTCTATATTAAAGGGAGGGGGGGGGTGGAGGTTTTTTCTTGCCTTGCAATTAGACACGCTTGTCAGCACGCACGCGGTAAAAAAAAAAGAAAGAAGGAGAAAACGTCTACATCTTAAACATAAGGTCGAGTATGTCATGTTCTCTCCATTCAAACAAATTTGCTCTTTCACCACTTCACTTAATCTCAGTGCACCAAAGGAGCCCCCCACCCCCCAACCCCTCCACCCCCCATGCCTGCAGGACACCGGAACTACACCCGCGCTGTTAGAACCCCGCGGAGGCGCACAGGTGGAGCAGCAGAAGAATGAAGACGTCTCACCCAATCTAGCCTGGAGATTTTTTTTTGTTTTTTTTGCCCACAAGACAGCAATCGGCCGCCATCGCTGCAAAAAAAACAAAAAAAAACATGTATGTCTTTGTTGTGGCACTCAAAGGCGATTAGAAAAGGGTTTGGGATCTGGTTTCTTCCTCGGCGTGTCCAAGTGGAACACTGGAAGGAGAATCGGCCACTATGTTGGATCACTGAAGGGTGACCAAGGTGTGCAGAGTCCTGCGTGTTTCCACTGTGAGCAAAACGGAGACATCAGAGGCACTAGAGACAATAATAAAAAACGACGGAAGCTCTTACCTTTTAGGCTAAAACATGTAAGAAAAGAAGAAGGAAAAAAAAGAAGAAGATCTTTTGATTTTAAAAAAAATAAAAAAATCAATATGACAAAAATCCTGAATAATCAAACAGAAAAAACAAAAAACACAAAAAAAGCCACCCGGCGTGGGTGAAGCTCACATCCCTGCGTCGGTGTTCCTCTCCTGGTCTGCTGCTGTAAAATGATTATCCGGCTGGGTTGAGTCTTTTTAAATCCCACAAAAGTAAATAACAACCGTAGCAGACGATAATAGCAAGGTACCAAGTTCTCGTTACAGAAAAAAGGGGAAAATTGAAACTAAACGCTGCGTTTAGGCAACCATTTTTGATAAGAGGATAATTGAGGCGACACTGGCGTATAATTATGGGGGGATAATTTATGCTATATCCACTTTTATTCTACCCTTCCAAAATAAATCCAGCCCGTAATAATTACGGGCAAATTGTTCTTTATTTTATAGCTGCAATTGGAGTAAAGTGTGGCCGCTAATCAAATAGTTTTTTTTTCTCCCCGCAGTAACTTGATTGCAACCATCATTATTATTATTTTTTTTTTTTTTATGCAGCTCGTGAAATCGTGGAATGTTACCTTGCAGCAAGAACGTGATGGAAGCGACGCGGAACCATCAACTTGAATGCATATTATCGGGCC
Organism: Lophius americanus; assembly: GCA_037951165.1. NCBI lineage: Eukaryota > Metazoa > Chordata > Actinopteri > Lophiiformes > Lophiidae > Lophius > Lophius americanus. Next base: position 219,678 of record JBBDHG010000298.1, read on the forward strand.
TTTATTCTTATTTTCCAATAGAGCATCTCAGACCTGAGAGGAAAATTGTATAATTTGCATAAATAGAGGAGCCAATCAGACCTTATAGTTCAGCAGGGATAAATGAAATTGTCGGTTCGTCTCCGTATCCACCCTTCTGTCTGCAGAATAACCTATTGTTCCTGCAGGCTTATTGTTATTTGATGTGTCACGTGCGCTGTATTTTGAATTGTCTGAACATCCTTAATCATATGGTCAGTAGCCCCAGGAGGAACGAAATGCTATAATATATGTTGCATTCAGGGCGGAGGGGGTTGGAAGAGGATCCGCCTCACAAAAAGGATAATAAGTGCTTAGATAAGTCAATTATTTCACGAAAAAATGAAATAATGCGCAATATCTCCAAGGCCGCTCCACCTGTTAAGGAGTTTTCCATTAGAATTAAATACACCTTAATGTTTTTTTTATAGTATTTCTGACTACTCTGACTATGTGCATGTTTACATTATAATAAAAGCCACATTAAATCCATCCAAAAGGTGATAGAATGTGCATGCCCCTTCTCTCCTTCTTGATAATATCTGGGAATTTACTATAAAAATAGTTTTTCCTGACTTTAACATTATTTAGAATATGCTTGAATGGTGTTTCTTGATGCCTCCGGGGAGGGTGGGTAGGGGGCGAGGACTAAAACAAAGATGCACATTTAAGCTTCTGGATGATCAGGCTAAAGCGGCGCGTTACGCATCGTGCGTAATTTGGGGGTTTGGGTAAAAAAAAAAAAAAAAAAAAAAAAAAAAAATCCAAACCTACGAGGTTATATAGGAGCTGTTTTGTGCGTGTGAAGCCTGTCTGTAGGAATTATGCGTCTTTCCCACCGTATATTATTCCCTCCATAGTTGCGGTGGGAGCTGGTAAGGTGGGTTAACTCCAGCTCAAGTCTCCGTGAAGCGCAGAGCTCTGATGACGTCAGCTTGGATGACCAATGGGGAGGCGCTGCCCTTTGGAGACAAACCATTTTACTTGTGGTGTCTGCATCAAGTCTGAAGGCGATGGGGCTCGATTTTTTAAACAGAAACCACCTATGAAAAAAAAAAAAAACTTCTCTCCCTTAACTTATGTCGGCACCTTCCGGCGCCGTAGGCTGAGAATATCACCGGACGGACAGGGGCGGAAATAAAGACGCCTCTGGGGGACAAAAAAAAAAAATCGGTGCGCTAATCTGCTCGCAGTGGAGGGGGAGAGAGAGAGAGAGAGAGAGAGAGAGAGAGAGAGAGAGAGAGAGAGGACAGGCAGCGAGGGAGAGGAAACCTATTTGGTCTTGAGAGAGAGAGAGGGGGGTGAGTGCTCTCAAGGCAGAAAATTCGATGATGACCATGACTACGATGGCTGACGGTCTGGAGGCGCAGGACTCCTCCAAATCTGCGTTCATGGAGTTTGGGCAGCAGTCGCACTCACAGCAGAGCTCCCCGTCGATGACCGGCGGACACTACCCGCTGCACTGCCTGCACTCCGGTTCACACGCGCACCACCAGCACGACAGCTCCCCGTACACCGGGAGCAACACCTACAACCGGTCGTTACCCTACCCCTACGTGAGCCATCCGCACCACAGCCCGTACCTGCCGTCGTATCACAACAACACCGGAGGACAGAACAGGTTAGACGGCACAGGTAAGCCCTTTCCACCGACCGCCGCGTCACGGATCAGTCCCCGGTTCCTGCCGGTGCCGCGTTCGGTGGCCCACAGCGGAGATCAGACCTTCCAGCCGGTTCTTGGGACGAATGATCTTTCGAGGCGTGTGTACGTAGCCAGCAGCAGAAACCCGGTTTCGCGTCTGGGATCTGGTCTTCACGGCTGTGCAACCCTCACCGACTGCTCACCGAAATTAGGCAGCCCGCGCGCCTTGAATGTTGTAATTAGCATTTAATTGACGTGTCATTACCAGCAATATCATAAATATGACAGCGACTGAGGATTGTGGCTGCCACTGCGCTTAAAGCCAGATGATGATGATGATGAGGATGATGATGATGATGATGACTCCCACGTTTGTGGAACGGATTTTTTACAATTTCACACCGTTTTTCGCCGACATGCATCTGATTTTTCTCCTTCACCTTCCACTTCTTGTATCCCCTGCAAGACCTACACTGTAAAAATGCATGTGTAGAATTTTTGCGGGAAAGTCCAGCAGCTGTGCTGGCCGGAATTTTACATTAAAAAAAAAATACATGATATTACGGTAAATTACCATTAAAACAGATGTTATGTCAACCTGTTTACGGTTACATGGTTGATCACATAAAATGACAATAAATTACAATTAATTCCGACATGTTTAACATAGAAATCGACATAATTTCACAAAAATATATTATATTTCTAGCAACTTATTTCTATTGAAAACATGCAATGCATTTGATTAATAGTTTAAAGTGTTATTTTTTATTTAAAGATTTGTGTCTTTTAAACAGAATAATACGTTTAAGGTAATAATTTGATTGTAACATTATGCTACTTTTACCCAAAAGTTTGTTTTCCCACATTAAAAGCGTTCTGTGCGTCTAACCATTAAACCAATGAAGTTATTTACTGTTTTTCTTTTTTTTTATCGAAGGCATTTAATCGTATCTACTGCAGTGATATTTTGATTTATAACCTCATCACAACGGACTTCTTTTTTTTGATTGTACAGTGAATTGCAGGCTGCGGTTTTGATTATTAACGACATTGGATGCTTTTGTTGCAGAGCAGCAGAAAACGACAGTGATTGAAAATGGGGAGATTCGTTTTAATGGGAAAGGCAAGAAGATTCGCAAACCTCGGACCATCTACTCCAGTTTGCAGCTTCAGGCATTGAACCACCGCTTCCAGCAAACACAGTACCTCGCTTTACCGGAGCGGGCCGAGCTGGCCGCCTCCCTAGGACTGACCCAAACCCAGGTACTCCCAGAAATCATCATGCAATATTATTATTATTATTATTATTATCATCATTATTATTATTATTATTATTATTATTATTATTATTATTATTATTATTATTATTATTATTATTACTATTATTTATTAATATTATTTTATGATGATGGTTATTATTTTATTTTATTTCTTCTCATTTTTCTTCTAAGATTACGATGATAATTAATATTTTATTATTTTTATCATTATTGTTGTGATGACGATTATTGTTTTATTTTTCATTTTTTTATGATTAAGATGTTGATTATTATTTCCTTATTTTCATTTTCTGTATTATTAATATTATTAGTGCTGTGACTATGATTATATTTATAAATATAATATAAATATATCATATTTTTAAATTATTATTTTTTGTTGCTTTTATTATAATGATTATTTTTATTATTTGATTACTTTAATTTAATGTTTTGATCATTATTTTATTGGAGAATGACTATTTTATTTTTGTAATATTATTATTATTATAATTATATCATCGTGATTTTTCTTTTTTAGTATCATTATTGTTGTGTTATTACTATGTTATTACACAACTGCGGGAATAAACCACTCACCAATTTCATTTGATCCCCTCAAGGTAAAGATCTGGTTCCAGAACAAGAGGTCAAAGTTCAAAAAGCTGCTGAAGCAAGGCGGCAACCCGCACGAGACCGACCCAATTCCCGGCTCCATGTCCCTCTCCCCGCGGTCCCCCGCCATCCCTCCTATCTGGGACGTGTCGGCCTCTTCCAAAGGAGTAAACATGCCGACCAACAGCTACATGGCCGGCTACTCCCACTGGTACTCCTCCCCACATCAGGACTCCATGCAGAGATAGACAGAAGACGCGCAGAGGTCAGCGAGCTTCTCTGGGGGCCTCCGGATCTCCGACGTAGCCTACAATTTGTGTCTGCGCAGAGACTGCATGGGTGATGAAGAGGAGGAATGAGCTGCTCCTCTTCTGCAGGAGGAGAGAGAGATTCCGCGGTGTCACGACGCAAACAAGGGAACTAACCATTTTTAAGCCAACATGGCTTTTCAGCATATTTGTTATGCTTTTCATTCATGTCAACATCTGAACGTCAGCAGAAAAAAAAAAACACGTGACACACACACATACACACACATACACACACACACACAACCAAAAAAAAAACAAAACAACGAGAATAATCAGAGACATTTCCAGCCACTTTGGGGGAAAAGACTGTTTTCACACTGGGCCAGAACCTGTAGCCATGTTGGACTCTTGACTGCTTTTTCTCTCCCTCTTTTTTTTTTTTTTTTTTTGTTGTTTTGTTTTTATTTTGTTTTACCCAAACCGAGCAAATTGTCTGTCTGTAAATATAACCTGCGATTTTAGTTGTACATACACTTTTTATGTTTTGTCAGATTGAGTAAACCGTGACTCAGAAAAAAAACGAAACGCGTGGCTGCTGTTGCATGATTCTAGAAGAAGAAGAAACACACACACACACACACATATATATACACATATTTATATGTATATATATATATATATATATATATTGATATTAGGTCAACATGAATCTGATGATGAACAGGCTTGTTTACCGTCACCCCGCTGCGCAAACACAGACGCGCGTTATGCGCATAAGCTGCGCAGTGAAAAGCCCATTTCATTAAGAGTAAATAAAAATCCACAGACAGTATATAGATTCATCAAACGCACAGAAGGAGTGGAAATGGACTCACCCTGCCTGAATTCACCTCCAAAGACTTTTTGCTGCGGGTCCAGCTTCTCTTGTCATTTCAAAAACCTCAATTATTGCAAGTATTGACAAAATGTTTCTCCCGTCTCTCCGTCCTAATGCAGGCCGTTAAAAGCCAAACTCCACGGGATCGATGTGGAACAAAGCAGCAGCTGCAGCAGCGTTCAATATGAAGGAGATATTTGGGACAATTTGTGGGGTTTTTATCCGAGTGAGGCTTTTTTCTTTTTTCTCTTTTCTCTTTTTTCCCCCCATTCTCATAAATGCAGACATAATTAGGGTAATTTTTGATGTAGCCCGCTGATTACAGCGTTTTTACCGTCAAAGATAATTACCTGTAATTTTCTACCACTTTTAATACTAAAAGGCATCTTTATTTGGATTTGAGGTAGCACAGATGGAACAAAGAGGAGAGGGGGGGGGGAAATATTCGGCTATTCATATACAAATTGCTGAGTAGAGTGAGCGCTTTGGGATATTATCTGAAATTATAACGCTGAAAAGCTTCATGCAGCTGTCATGTCGCGGATGTCCTACTGGCGCTCAGTCAAAACCAGGACCTACAGGCCCCGCAGACTGGGGCCCCTCGCTGCTGCTCCAGGGCCGTACAGCCTGATCTACAGCCTGTACTGTAAAAAAAAAAAAATCAAAAAAAATATCAGTATCATTCAGATTTAAAGATCAGCAGCTGAGGTTGTTAGAATTCCAGCCTTCAAAAATCACAGTTTACAAAATATAAGCTAAATTACCATTAAAAAAAACTAAACTTATCTACTGTAAAACTTGTTTACGGTACAAGAGCAATATGTGAAACTTTTTTTTTTTTAAACTTCAGAATCAACAGTGTATCACAATTATACACTTTCCACAATTTGCTTGTGTAGATATTAAGTTTTTTTTTTTACTGTAAATTCAAATCTACCTATAAATTAGAAAGAATAATACTTTAACGTTAATGATTTGCTCATGGCATTATGGTATGTTACTGTTAATTCTATCAAACGGGTTAAAAAAACAAACAAAAAAACAGTTTTTTAAAATTTCTTGATTTAGGGTCATTTACGGTATTTAATTCTGTTCTGAGCTGAAATATTTCTTAATGTTGCAATTCATATACTTTTTTGTATAACCTTGAAATCAACAGTGTATCGAAATGATCCAGTATTCATATATTGTTTCTGTAGATATTAAGGTATGCCCATGCTAAAAAGTTTTTTTTCTGTTTTTTTTTACTGTAAATTCAAATCTGCCTATCATTTATACAGAATTATACTTTAACGGTAATTATTTGCTTGTGGAATTATGGTATTTTTATGCTAATTTTATTTCATTTTTCCCTGATATTTTCCCCATAAAAAAACATACTTGTTTAATATTACTTAATTTAGAGTAATTCACCGTAAATCTTATACTGTTTTGAGTTTAACAATTTCTTACTGTTATTTTTTAACCGAAATTATCACAAAGATGTAGCCATGTAACAAAAGCATACCTTAGTTTTCTACAGAAATAAAATGTCAACAGTGTTTAATTGCAAAAAACTGTTGATTTGAAGGTTTAAAAAAAAAAGAAGAATTTATTGGAATTTACCGTTTTTTTATATAATACCCTTGTACTGTCAAAAAAAGGTTACAGTAGTATTATTTCATGGTATTTTACCGTAATGTCTTGAAGATGGTTATTGTACTTTTTTACCGTGATTTTCTGGTAACCACATCTGACGGTATTTTACCATAAATTATACCGAATTTTGCCGGAAGTGCATGAGGCAGAGGAGTAAACATAAACAAGAGTGATATGTTCACTCTTAGACGGATGGATGGAGGGAGAGAGAGAGAGATGGAGAGAGAGAGAGATGGAGCGATAAATAGATAGAGGGCGAGCGAGAATGAGAGAGAGAGAGAGAATGAGAGAGAGAGAGAGAGATGGAGAGAGAGAGAGAGAGATAGAAAGAGAGAGATAGAAAGGGAGAGAGAGAGAGAATGAGAGAGAGAGAATGAGAGAGGGAGAGAGAGAGAGAGAGAGATAGTTAGAGAGAGAGAATGACAGAGAGAGAGAGAGAGAGAGAGAGTTAGAGAGAGAGAGAGAGAGAGAATGACAGAGAGAGAGAGAGAGAGCATATATAGATAGATAGATAGATGAATGGATGGATGGGTGGATGAATGGATGGTTGGATGGATGGATGGATGAATGGATGGATGGATGGATGGATGGGTGGATGGATGGATGGATGAATGGATGGTTGGATGGATGGATGGATGGATGGGTGGATGGATGAATGGATGGATGGATGGGTGGATGGATGGATGGATGGATGGATGGGTGGATGGGTGGATGGATGGATGGATGAATGGATGGATGGATGGATGGGTGGATGGATGGATGGATGGATGGATGGGTGGATGGGTGGATGGATGGATGGGTGGATGGGTGGATGAATGAATGGGTGGATGGGTGGATGGATGGATGGATGGGTGGATGAATGAATGGGTGGATGGGTGGATGGGTGGATGGATGGATGGATGGATGGATGGATGGGTGGATGGGTGGATGAATGAATGGGTGGATGGGTGGATGGGTGGATGGATGGATGGGTGGATGGATGGGTGGATGGATGGATGGGTGGATGGGTGGATGAATGAATGGGTGGATGGGTGGATGGGTGGATGGATGGATGGGTGGATGGATGGATGGATAGATGGATGGATGGATGGATAGATGGATGGATGGGTGGATGGATGGATGGGTGGTGCAGTAGAGGGACAGATATGGGCTTGTGTGTTTCTCGCTCAGACCAGTAGCTGTTAACTCCAATCATAAATCAGCCTCTCAGTTGGAAACATTCAAACATCCTTCCAGTAAATCAGAAAATCCCTCATATTTTTACAAAAATGCCCGTTTTTCTGTTTGCTGAACAAACCCAGCGATCCCTGAAAGAGAGACTCCCGTCAGGCTCCTCTGACATCAGCAGCCGGAGAAGACGAGAGGCGTCCTTACCTTCCTCAGCTCCTGGAGCTCAGGCCGAACCCGGCCGGTTCTGCAGCCGGTTCTGCAGCCGGTTCTGCCGCTGCTGCTGCTGCTGGCTGAATAAGCGGATCCAGGTGGGGAAGTGTTTGCACACCCCGGTAAGCTCTTATATATCGGCTGCAAAATTATCTGTTATTACTGTCACTGTTTAGTGATGGCGAGCTTTTAAAAAAAGAAAAAAGAAAAGGGAAAAAAAAATAAAAAGCTCTCTGCAATCAAGAACCAAGCGCATCTTTGTAAATTATAGGTAATTGTCAATGTCCAGATTATGATAATGGAGGCCCTAATCCTGGAGAATAATTATCGTGGAGTGTTAGAGTTGAGCTGTCCACTATCACCGACTGTCAGTATTTACACTCGATTTGCAAAAAACGGGGGCCAGCTGAGTGGAAAATGTTCACTTGGAAATAAACGGGGGCTCTCGATATAATGGCATCACTGCTGTGTGTGTGTGTGAGTGTGTGTGTGTGTGTGTGTGTCCGCGCATGCGCGTTCGCGCGGGAGAAATGAATACTGTGGAACCACAGTAGTGTGTGTGTATGTGTGTGTGTGTATGTGAAACATCAGAGGCCTGTCCTTTGTGATTCTGTGCTGGAGATAATGCGCGCGCACGTCTTGTCCAGGAGACGCCGCGCGCACGAGTGTTCGGGAGCGCGCAGGGACGTGCAGGGAATGTGAAAAATGCCAAATTTCTGAAGTGACCAAGCTCGTAATTGTAATTACAAGATTATCGTCTAGCCCACCGCAGAAAACCGAACTGAAGACAATAACGGGCACGCGCATTTTCTTTTTCTGCTCTCTGTGGGTGCGCGTGGAGGAGCAGTGTACACTGTAAATAAAAATAAAAAATTCTGTAGAATTTACAATAAAGTTCCAGCAGCAGCTGATGACAGAATGCCACCATTAATAATAAAAATACAGAAGGTTACCTTGAAAATAAACCCCCCAAAGTTACTGTAAATATAAAGGCGTGACCTAAAATTACAGTAAATTACAAAAACTTATAATTTCACAATTTTGTTTCTTTATATGGTTTGCCACTTTTTCATTCAAAAAGGGTAGATACGTTGAATTACCACGAATCAAAGTTTAGTAAATAGTTATATTTTTTTAAATAGTCCAAAAATGTGGAAACACAGAATTTTACCGCAAAATAAAATTTTTGAATTGACATAAAAATACCATAATGTCACAAGCAGGTCATTAACATAGAAACATGATTCTGTCTAAATGGTATGTACATTTCAATTTAGTGTAAAATAAAATGTTAATTAATACTTTAATGTCTACAGAGACTAATAATTAACAGTGTATAACTGTGAAAATACTAGACTTTTTATGTAAAGTCTGAATTCATAGTCAATTTTAAGAAATGCCGTTGTACTGTAAGCAAGTCTAACAGTAGATCTGGGAGGTTTTTTCACGGTAATTTACAGTGGCTACTGTATTTTCTTGTTTTTACGATGAAATTCTGGCGACGTCAGCTTCCTCACATTTTTTTTATTTAGATTCTTTGCAGAGAAACTACACTTAAAAACTTAAAAGGAGATTTATCTGCTTACAACTACAAGATCGAGTTTCATAATCAATCCCTTAAAAGTAGTTTATTCAGTAGATTCTTTTTTTACAGTGTGTGTCAGGTGGAGATGGTGGCGTGGTTGACATTGAGTGAGTGTGAGAGAGAGATGATGATGTGATGATTGGGAGAAGGGGGGGAGAGGGGGGGGGGGGGGGGCACATAGTTTGTAAAAAGCCTATAGATGATTCTGCTGCATTTCTGGCCCAGTAAATTCGATTAGGTCACCGTGGCGCGGTTTGTTTTGCGGTTTTGCAGCAGCAGCGCTGGAACTTCTGCCTCCTAATAACATGGTGAAATTGTGAAGGATTTTTTTTTTCTTCCCTTTTTTTTTTCCTTCTTCTTAGACTACACCCCCCACCCTCCCACCCTTTTTTTCTCTCTTCTACTTCTTCTTCTTCTTCTCCTTTTTTTCTCTTTTTTTTTCTCTTTTACCCGGAAGGTGGGCTGCGGCCGGGAGTGGCAGAGCTCTGGAGCCGCTCTACCCCCACAGGAATGCGGATTGTCTCAGATCTCCGTGCCGCCCACCTCGCCTCCTCTCTGCCATTCAAAGCGACTAATTGTAGGGGACACAAAGCGAGAGAGACTGCAGACTGTCTGCTGAGAGGAGAACACGTTTTCTTTGCACACGAGCTGGAACCTCTGGGACGCAGAATGTAGCAAGAAAAAAGACTAAAAAGTATTTAAAATAAGAGATCTAATCAATCTAAAGGGTGATCAGATATGAATATTATCATCGGTATTATATCTAAAACATTAGAATCATTCAAATTGAATACTTGCAGGGTTTGAGCAGTTGAGTCCATTTGTTTGGATTTTAAATAATCATATTTTTGGGGAAAATGATTCAAAATTCCCTAGAATAAAAAATAAATCTGTAAAGTTAATAATCAGTCTTTAAAAATACGTATGAACAAGGTTTAAATGTGTCTCCCTGGAGAACAAGCAGGTTATAATTGATTGCTGACATGTGATTTTTAGAAAACGACATTATTTTGAGGGGAAATTGGATTTAAAACAGTTCAGATTTATTGGAATTGTTGCATAAATGTCATTTATACGTGTTTCACTCGCGTTTTAATGACAAATATGCGTCAGTTTAAGTTTATTCGTTTGTTTATGTTAACATTTTGGTAATTTGAGATTGTATATGTAATTAAAATAGATATCTTGAATATTATTTTGAGTGTAGCAAAGTGTTTTTTGTTATTTAAGAGTGGCAGCTGTTGTTCCTGGAATATCGCTGGAAAAATACCATGAAAATAAGAAATATAAAGTCAGCCTGTTTTCAAATCAACATTAATCCACAGGTATTATATCGTATTTCTAGCATATCATTACTGTAAAAACAACAGTATCATCTCGCTCAATGGTCACATTTTTTTTTTGTGTACAAACCAGCAAAATCTGTCATTTTGACTGAATAATACTTTTACGTTTTATTTTCCTGTTACTTTAACCAAAAGTTCAAGTAAAATTCTTCATTCCGACTGTAAGAAAATGAAGATATTAACTGTTTTGGGTTTTTTCAAATGAAAGTTATTGCCTGTATTTACTATCGTGATACACTGATTAGAATTTTACATTATTTTCTTCTCTGTTGCAAATTTAACAGGTTATTATTTTATCTTAAGTTCTAAGGGGATTTTTTTTTACAGTGTAGGATACAAATATCACCACAAATCAGACATAATTTTATTTTTTTTTAGTAATTCCTGACATTATTCTTAATTATTAAGAGGCTTTTAATATTGACACTCACATATGTCTTATATTTTATGACAAATCCAGTTAAAGAAAGACAGAATTTAATGAAAATAAGAAACTTACCTGCTGATAGACACATTTTTTTTTCACATGTATTTCAAATTATGCAGATTTTGCTTAATTGTTTTTAATGAAGTGAAAAATATTCCCTTTTATATAATTCTAAAAGAATATATATAAAGAGAAACAAAGATATTTTCCATTCACAGATCCAAGAAAAAAGGGTTTATCCGAATGAAGAGAAGATATCTCTAGTTTAAAAATAAATAAATAAATAAAAATAAATCAGGTCAGTAGGTTTTCTCGGCAAACTGAGATTCTTATCTCAATATTGAGCAGCAGTGATTTACAGCTGGCTGCCGTGGAAATGTCACCTGAGGCTCACGAACATGATGGAGGCGCGTGCGCGAGTCTCAGTGGGGATTTTCGGTGTCGTTAAGCTGAAGGTTTTCTAAAATAAGGTGAGACTGCAGAGAGGCCCGGGCTTTCAGAGTTCCATTGTCCATTAAACGTTTAATAGTCTTCCAAAATGCAATAAATTACATGCACACATTTACACATTTTACACGTTTCTTCTAGGACTGTCATCAAATACATTTGCATATTCCTCGGAAATGTGAACACGAGTCCCAAAGAAGGAGGAAAAAAAGAAAAAACAAAAAGATTTGAAATGAACAACAGGGTGTTTTTTGTTTTTTTTTAAAGGTTTTTTTTCTTTTTTAGGGTTGTTTTTGTTTCTTCAATATAACGTCCCCGCTCCGAGAGCTAACGAGTGCTGTATCGAGTTCGGGCTCTGCAGGTGGGAAACCACGGAGCTGCCGGCGGAGGAGTACCACGACCCAGAGTTTTCCAAAAAGTTAGACGCCGTTGTGTTGATGCTCTGAGGCTGCAGGCTGTGCGGCCTGGAGGGGCCCTGCGTGTCCCAGACGGCCGGGGACTGTGGGGAGTTGCACGCCATGGGGTCGCTGGAGCTCGGGCTGTGGTCCGGTGGAAGCTCCCCGTTTTTCATGATCTTCTTCAGTTTCGATCTCCGGTTCTGGAACCAGATTTTGACCTGGAACAGAGCAAACGAGAGGATGTTGGAGTCATTTTATTACCTGAGGAAACCCTTTGGAGACGGAGCGGCGCGTAAAGACGCACAGAAGCGATGATCTCCAAAACCATCCTATAAATGTAGTTATGTATTTTTTTGGGGGGTGGGGGGGGATTATTGTGACTTAAAACCTCACCTGTGTTTGCGTGAGACCCAGTGAAGCAGCCAGCTCGGCTCTCTCCGGCAGCGCCAGGTACTGTGTGTTCTGGAAGCGCCTCTGCAGGGCGGCCAGCTGGAAGCTGGAGTAGATGGTCCGAGGTTTCCTCACCTTCTTCGGCTTCCCGTTCACCATCCTCACTTCAGGCTCGCTTATCTCTTTTTCTGTTGGGGGGGGGGTGGGGGTTAAAAATGATCACGTGTTCTTAAATATAGCAAGAAGAAGAAGAAATCCCTTTTTTGAAAAATAAACCAAGTTGATTACAAACTTTGCAGAATTGCGTGCGTTTTAAAAATAATATAAGTTTATTTATTCCTTTAGCTTACATCTGTGCGTTTTAAAATAATGAGTTTATTTATTCCTTTAGCTTTCATCTGTGCCTTTTAAAATAATGAGTTTATGTATTCTTTAGCTTTCATCTGTGCGTTTTTGCTCGTGAAGACGAGAAATAGTTTGAAAAATGCACCGAAAAAAAAACCCCGTTATAAAATAAGTTGAATTCCACCTCCTTTTTTCCCCCTATCCGTCAAATTGGACCGACCTCCGTGGACGTGCGCCTCTTACCTTGCGGGCTCGGCTGGGCTTGCACCCTGCTGTAGGTCCCTGCGTACTGGTGGTAGGAGGGGGTCGTGTAGGAGCTGTAATCAGTGTAGGATTTTGTCGAGTAATTTCCAGAGGATCCATTTACGCTCGGGTACTGGTACTGGTAGGTGTTGAGCGGTTTCCCGTACGCGCCGGAGCTCGGTGAACAGTAACCGTGGGTGACTCCGGCCGCGGGACTGTAGTAGCCAGAATCCGTGGCGGAGGACTCGGGTAAAGTCGGAGACTCCTGAGACGGATGGTGCATGGCTGAGAGTTGAAAGGAGCTCTGGAAGTCTGCAGGTTTCACACTCGGGATCCTCCGATCGAATACTCCAGTCATAATTCTGAGAAGGAACGTTTGCTTTGTTCGATTAATTCGCAGGAGAGGAAGAAAAAAAAAACCAACCAAAAAAAAAAACAACGCAGCAATCTGACTCCAAAGTGGTGAGAAAAAAAAATCTACTGTGGCATTGTTGACAGGATCTCGGACCGTCGGGCTCTCGTGAAGACTACAGCCAGCCCCGCAGCAAAGACTTGGTTAAATCCTAAATCGCGCTCTTACGCACTGCAGGGAGGATCCGGTTCCATTGGCCAGGGCGCGCGCGCACACAGCTACACCCAATTCAGCCAGCCTGCTTTCTTATCGGTGGGGAACCACCTGGGCTTTATGTGGGATTTGTTGTGCTTTTTAAACGATCAATCAATGAGAGTAATTAAAGTGTGGTCATTGTGGCCAATTATACGAAACACCATTAAAGAAAAAAAGACTTTAAAGGCTTTAAGACTGGCTAATTAGCATATTCTCTATTCATACATTTTACCCACGCTTATTCAAAGTAAATCTATTAGACACAGCCTTTATGGGCCAAATAAGTCCGAGATAACAGCACGGCTCCAAAAGGTTCAATTATTTCCAGATAAATAAAGCATAAAACATATTATAAAAAAATATGGATTCGGTTGTTGGCGTCGATTTTATGAATATTTTTTAGATATTCATAAGATTACTGTTCATTCCTTGGGAGTCTGGTTTAACATCTCGCAGTTGTCACATATTAACACATAAAAAAGTGTTAATACCAAATCTAATATTTGAATATTGTAGGCTTTTGATGTGAAATATATTTTCCGTGACTAGTAGATAGTTACTTTCTTTCACAATTATTCAAATCCAGCCATAATCATCGATTTACCCGTGTTATAATATTGATGCTCGAAAAGAACCAATTCACTGATCCGGATCATTGAGGATTTATCTTATTTTAACAAGTGATGCGGCTCGCGCCGTCATCCGCCCCCAGCCTCTCTGTCTGCGTATTGAGTGGTGAAGGGCGCCGACCAGTGGACAATCCTGAGAACTGCAGTCCCAATGAAGCCCACTGGCAAATCCGCTTAGATAGCGCCCCCCAGAATTAATGTGCAGCCATTTAAAACGAGTAAAATAAGATGCAAAAATGTCTTTACCAATAATCTTTAAATGAATCGTAAAACCTGTACCTCTGACGGAAGTAACAAAACTTATAAAGAAAAATCAAATTCTCCTCTGAGATCATTCCCCCGAGACAGAAACTCTCCAGATCCATCAGGTTCCGTGGGATTCCTGTGGGATGAGATGTTCTGGTGGGTCCAGGTCAGGTGACTGGGATGGTCATGTCAGAACCTTTATTCTGTGACCTCTGAACCATTCTTGGGTTGATGTTGAGGTGATCTTCAGATCATTGTCCTGCTGGAAGGTCCAACCACAACCCACTTTAAGGTTCCTGACAGGCTTTTAGGTCTTCATCCAGAATCTGCTGGTGTTTGATGGAGTCCATGGAACCATGTCTTTAACAAGATGTCCAGAACCTTTGGAAGAAAAACAGCCCCACAGCATCAGAGATCCATCACCAGAATTCACAGTGGGTATGAGGGGTTTTTCTTTACGGCTTTCTTTCTTGCTACTCCAGATCCTTATTTTGATGTTTGTTGCCAAAAAGCTCTAATTTGGTCTCATATGACCTCTGACCTTGTTCCAGTGGTGTTCGTCAAACTGTAGCAGCGTTAGCTTGTGTGTGGACGACAGCAGAGGCTTTTTTCTCTTGCTACCCTCCCAAACAGCTGGTGTTGGTGTCGGCGCCATCTGGTGGTGGTTAGGAGAATTTCTAACCCCAGGATTCATGTGACCTCTGACCTCGCTAACTGTAATTCTTGGAGAGTGTGTGGCCGATTTAATAACATGGTTTGTATTAATTTAAACAGATCTGGCAACGAAATGACATAAAACAAGTCATGAAACATATGTATTACAATATTAAGAAATGTTTTTGATGTATGTTTTGGGAATCTTTTCAAATGAAGGTGCCAAATACTTACACTAAAACTTTAATACTTTACAAAGCTTGACAAAGCTTGGTTCGCGGTTCTTATTATCTGTGTATTCAAGCCGTAACTCGTCGATTCTTCAAATTTTGACAATTTTCCATATATGGGGAACATGATTTTTATGTTACTCCAAAGTCGTGAATATAGTGGAATGATTCCAAAGCCCCTGCTGCCGGCCTCTACTTCTGCTGCTGCTGGAGTTACAGCCGCTGCCATTGCCTCGCTCTGGGCCTCGGCGGCAGCAGCCTCCACTGTTGCTTCTGCTGCTACCGGCACCACCATGACCTAGATTTGTTTTGGGACAGGTTGGTAGGATTTTGCTGACTCTAGGTGGATCTTTATCGCCAAAACTTTTAGGCAATAATGTGGCAAGTGTCTTGTAAGTCCAAATTTTAGCACAAACAATCAACTGAAGTAGATCTAGGCTGCACACATTATAAATTACTGCAATAGTTCATATTTTGCTCATGCAGGCCTAGTTTTCTGCGATTTCTTGTTTATTTGCAGTTTCCTCTCATTTCCTCTATTTTTTTTGGTCAGGCTTTTATATAGTTATTATTTTATTTTTTTATTGATGATTTTATCGGCTTTTGCTTTGTAGCAATTTGAGATTCGATCCAAATGTAAAGTGTATTATAAATTAAATGTATTATTATTATTTTTTGGCTGGTGTCGTTTTTCATATTTCTAGATTTGGCCAGTATGCTCAGCCACATACCGGGGCAAAAGTTGTTTTTTTTATTTTTCATAAATAAGTACATTTATTAAGAAATAAATGCATTTTCTGCCGTTATTCGATTTGAATTGGTTTCGAGGCTGAGAGCGCGGAACGTGCGTGTGACGTCACTGTAAGAGAGTAAACGATGAACAAGATGGTTCCCCCTCCTTTCCACGCCTTCATAATCTATTCGTTCGATACGGTGATAGTGCAACATTTCACCTTTGAACACACGAGGAAACTATCGTCTGGGTTAATAGTGGGGATGTTTCAGAGAAGTTAACCTATTATGGTTAAGAATAATTTGTTGTATCGACACAGGAACTTATTTATACATGACACTTGACCCATTTTCTGTTGTTAGAATTTTTTTTGTGTTCCAGTTTCATGTGTCACACTTCTTTAGATAGAGAGCTTAGCTGTTGTATATCTCAAACTGTTTAATCGGTGTAACAAAGACAGCTATAGTGCGTTAGAGTAAAGCATGAATTAAGACATTTTTAGATTAACGTGGTTTCACCGGAAGTGACATAACGGAAGTTGAAGGGAGGGAACTCTCTTGACCTGCGTGGGTCTTTTCCAAGCTATCTTTTCTCTCGCCTACCGTTTTGTACGTTGGGGGGATGGGGCTGTGCTGAGGATGAGACACTCCAAATATTTACCACTTGAACAACTAAATATCTCTATTTCCTAGCATCGTTTCCTCCTGAGCACTTGTACATAGAAGTACTTTTCGACCACGCATGAGTTTCGGTGGAATTTGACCAGAAGAAAGTGGAGTATTCCCGTACGTCCACGGCACGCTTCAAAAGTCGACAAAATGTATTCCTCTCCTGGAGGTAAGTGGAGCAGCTAAGATTAGCATCGGCTAAGTGATACAGCTAACCTTGCAGTAGTTTCAGCATTATCTTATTATTTCGTCGAGTCAGTGGCTGCTTATTTATGCGATTGTACGTGTACAGAAACGATTTAATCGAGAACACGTCGTCCGAAGGCTTTAGTTAGGCTAGCCATTGTTCAACAACAAGATGCTGCATTAGCCAAGTTAGCTTCGACGGGAAGTCGCCGTCGAACTTGTTTTAGTTAGCGTAGGGGTAGAATTTCACAAAATTTAGTCGATATATGTACTTTTCCACAAAAAAATGGCAAACGTTCGCTATGTCGAGTGTGTTTCGCAGTTGTAAAAAGAAATACTTTAACGGCCAACCATGCTAGTAATCTCATGACCGACGCTGGGCATGCTAAGCTAACCGTGTACATCTTAAATCATCGACCAATCAATCAAACTGTATCCATATAGTACTTTTCTTAAATAAGAAAGTAATAAAAACGTGCTTTCCATGTTATAACAGTTTCCCCCTAGCCACTCTCATTCACACTCGACAGAAACGGTGCGAAGCAAGAACTAGAAAGGACTAGGATTTAGAATTAAGCAATGTAAAACCCATTTCTCCCCTTCACTTTCCCACCCATCACAACCCCTATCACCATCAACCCACCAGGCAGAACTAGTACATAATGGGATTATAAAACAGGAACTGAGCTGATCATCAATCATCCAAATTGCACCAAAGAAAGCACTGGAAGCAGGAAAAACTATAAAACTGTTATTTAAAAAAAAAGATCACTTTAAAACATAATAACAAGATAATAACAACCAACCAAACCAAAAATACTGTGATGAATATAATAATACAATTTGGCTAAAATGTAGTGACTCAGAACCTAAAATGATGGTAAAACCTGGATGAACTTGTAGATGAATAAATAACCGATTAAAAAGGTCACCTTTGCAGGAACTTCAGAGTTGGTGTATTTTTTTCTCACTGCCAACAATGTATAATAAATGTATTGCATTCGTCCCAACTGTAGTGGCATATAATAAAGTCTTGAATGTTCTGTGAAGCAGGATGAATAGAGATAACATTAGTATGAATTGGTGCAGGGAACTGAGCTATTTCTAGGAGATCTGGGCGACTTCAGCAGAGTTAGATTGCCAGCTTGCTTGACCCTTTCTGTTTGCATATTGATAAGAGTTTAAACAAGTTGGTCCATGATTATTGATGATGGAGTTATGGATACTGTAAGGGCATGCCATACTTAAATGGAATTGTGGAGGAAGAGAAGCACTCTTTATTTTTCCAATACTTTCCACTTCCTACATTAAGATTTTGTGTCCGTGAGAAAGACTTCTGCCTTCTGTCCCGGGTTTTTTTGTTAGACGTTAATAACTTTTAACTTTTGCCTTCTGCAGCTTCAGAGATGCCTGAGGGGCCGCGTTCCACTGGGTCAACAAGCTCCGGTAAGCTTTTCACTTATTTGGCCTGTAGAGCCTTTGGCGCCACGTAATAGCCGTCATCCAGTGTCACGTTGAAGAATTCCCTTTTTTTTTTACACCCCATAAAGCACCAAAGTATGTGTTCACCTGAAGGAAAACAACACAGCAGTCTAGGAAATGCTGATATTTAGGTGCTTATTAAAGACAATTGGTCAATATTTTTGGCTGAATGCTCTTAATGTTGCGCTGTAAAATGGTTGTCCACATTTGAAGCTGTTCAGTGGCGCGCACACACCCCACACAGTGTTACTTGGTTTTATGGGTGTCCTGTTTGAGCAGAACTGGAGCACCAAGATAAGGAACTCAGATCAATGGTGAGTGCGCCCTCACTCTCTCTGTGTAGCATCTGAAGTTGCAGATATGAGACTTTTTGGATAAGTAAGCCCACCATTACCCACTCAAGGATATAACTAATAACTACAGGGAGCCTCAAAAAGGTTTACAGTATATAAGATGAACATTGTGGTTGTAAATCTACGCCTGGTACGGTCCCTGTACTCAAATAACTCATCAGAGGTGAAGAGTTTGGGAGTTTGTTGGCCATCTCTCAAACTGGTATCACAAATCTTTGCTGTGCGTTTTTTCCGCCCCTCTTCAGAGGAACATGCTCTTTACCGTTTGTATGACACAGCTGATATGATTCGCTCTCAACAGAATATGACAGTGTCGTCAGAATAACCAGACCTCAGCAGCAGTTCAGATAATTGACAGCTAACACCTTCTTCATTGTTTATTAAACAGCTAACACATCCTTCATTGTTTATTAAACAAGTTATAGCTGTTCACAGTTATCTGTCCTTTTTATCAATCTGGGAAAAAATAGCTAATGTTGACATCAACCAACCTATTTATACTTTCTTTTTTAACCTGCGTGTTTTAGATCCCCCATCTCCCCCAGTACCAGAATATGTATTCAAACCACCATCCAGGCCAGACTTTGGCACCATGGGCAGGACAATCAAGCTCCAGGCCAACTTCTTTGAGATGGAAATCCCCAGGCTGGAGATCTACCATTATGACATCGACATCAAGCCGGAGAAATGTCCCAGGAGGGTCAATCGGTAAGAACACGTGTCCGCCTGACTCCAAGCATGTCGTGAATGTGTTTCTGGAATGTTCAGGTCATCGTAGTAACTTGTTTGACTTTGTTCTCAGGGAAATTGTGGAGCACATGGTCCAGCACTTTAAAACACAGATCTTTGGTGATCGGAAACCGGTGTATGACGGCAGGAAGAATCTCTACACCGCCATGCCCTTGCCCATCGGCAGAGACAAAGTATGTGCTCCAAAATATCCGGCAGGAATGACGCTCCGCTGGCGTCAGGCGTCTTACAATATCTTGTGCTCCCTGTCCCTCACAGGTGGAGCTTGAGGTAACCATTCCCGGTGAAGGCAAAGACCGCAGCTTCAAAGTGGCGATCAAGTGGGTCTCGTGCGTCAGCCTGCAAGCTCTTCACGAGGCTCTGTCAGGGCGGCTCCCCAGCGTCCCCTTTGAGACCGTCCAGGCCTTGGATGTGGTCATGAGACACCTGCCCTCCATGAGGTGGGGTCCTAATCATTGATTCATCTGTGAACCCTAGATTGTTGCGTCCATACGTCATGATCGGTGCCACCTGTTTTTATAACGGCGGTTGTGAAATGATTCTTAGGTGGGGTTTTTACGACCTCACATTTGGAACAAACTCTTCCTCTGAAGTTTTTAAACCCGCTGCGAGGAGCAGCGACCGATTTAATCTGCCACCATGACAAAGTCAAATCCAAACAAGGGGAATAAACAGAACATTGAATTAAAGTGTTGCGCAACTCGCTTTTCACGTCTTTTCATCTCGGAGTGTTGAAGCGGCCAGAGAATCATTTTTATTGGTTTCACCACATTCTGAAAAACCAACTCTAAAAAAAGTTAAAGCTTGCATGAAATGAATCATTTGTCACGCTATTTCTATGATTAGGAACTGTGACAACATCCAATCCTGATCCTGATCTTTCTTTTTCTTAGCTACCCCTATGTTGTCGTTCAGGACAGCAAGGGTGTCTCCCCAAAAAGCCCTCTATCCCCTGCGTTGTACAAGCAATCCCCCCCGATTGAACTCCTCAAATTAAATGTGACTCATTGATAATCTCAAACAGTCCATAGTGACTCCACCTCACTGTTTCTATGATGTCATCAGTCTGTTCTAGGATCAGATCCCAGAGTGACTCAGTGATGAAGATAAATACAGTTTAACTAGTTTTTCTGAGCTCAGGATTATAAAACCAGACAGATTTCCTCGTGTCGATTCATCTGAGCTGAATTCAGACACAATTGGACTGATAGTTGAAAGTTCCAGATGAGAAACTATGTCTTGCCAAAAACAAAAGTGAACTTTTACAGTAAAACGTGGCGGTAAAAGTCAGATGTCCTCGAGGCGGTTCATATGAGGTACATATGGACTAAATCGAACCTGCAGTTTAGGGTGTTTAGTGTCATTGGATCATACTTACGGCGCTGAGTGAGGTTTCACAAACAACGTTCCTTTTTCACAGGTACACACCCGTGGGCCGCTCGTTTTTCACTCCCTCGGAGGGATGTTCCAACCCCCTCGGTGGTGGGAGAGAAGTGTGGTTCGGCTTCCACCAGTCCGTCAGACCGTCGCTCTGGAAGATGATGCTCAACATCGACGGTAACCAACGGTGCCGACCGTGTTCAAGTTGTTGTGAAATATTTAAGTCGGCTCTGCGAGTCTCATCTCTCTCTGCGTGCGCCCGTTTTTTGTTTTACAGTTTCCGCCACTGCGTTCTACAAAGCCCAGCCTGTCATTGAGTTCATGTGTGAGGTGTTGGATTTTAAAAGCATCGAAGAACAACAGAAGCCCTTGACCGACTCGCAGCGAGTGAAATTCACAAAGGAAATAAAAGGTACGACTATCTCAAAAACTCTCACAGCTTTAGTTTGAGGCGGTGACACTTCTTATTTCTTTTAATTTTTTTTTATTTCAGGTGCTATATATTTATAATCGATGGAAATGTTAATAATTGATCTGATTCTACTACATTTATAGCTAATAAAATCATTACAGCTGATTAAGAATGTATCGTTGGCACAGGGCAACCTTCGGCCTATTTTAAGTTATTTTCACTGTCATTTAAGGATTTATTAGCCGTCAATCTGCAAACACTATCATTCAAAAGGAGATTATTATACGTCAGATTAAGAACTGGATTGATTTTGGGAAAGGTCAGTTGCATGTTTTTGCCACCAGGGGAGCTTTATCTTCAAAGTCACAGTTTTGGGGCTATGATGTCTCAGCTGCTAGTCCAATTTAGTCCAGATTTGGTTCATATGAATTGACTGAAGGACATCTCACTTCTGTACTTCACTTTTTTCTCACTAGGGGAACTGTTTTCTTTTTCCAAAAACACTGTTTTTCAGATATAACTTGTTAACTGTGGCGTCGTTGAGGACCGCCTGAGTTCATTAATACTTCTCATTTCATTTGAGACGGTCAATCAGGGGGATGGGTTGTATAACGCAGGGGATTGGGGGCCTATCAGGGATAAACCCTCGCTGTCGGGGGTGAAGGCGTAGGACTAGTTCGTCTTAGTTTATTTTCTCTTCTTCTTGATTCTTCAATCCAGGCTTGAAGGTGGAGATAACCCACTGTGGGCAGATGAAGAGGAAGTACAGAGTTTGCAACGTAACCAGAAGACCAGCCAGCCACCAAACGTAAGAAACCCCTTCAAGTCTTGTCCTTGTCGGTCGGACACCTGCTGACACGTATAATCTGTCGTGACACAAAGTGTCTGACGAGCGTGAACTCATGCAGGTTTCTGCCCCTCACTGTTGTGGCGTGTCGTTGTACCTCAGGTTCCCCCTGCAGCAGGAGAACGGCCAAACTATTGAATGCACAGTAGCACAGTACTTCAAAGACAAGTACAAGCTGATCCTGAGATACCCCCACCTCCCATGTCTACAGGTGGGACAGGAGCAGAAGCACACCTACCTTCCTCTAGAGGTAAGCGTCGCCGTGTTTGCCTGCATGTTGCTTCTTTGAAAATATTAATACCTAAATGATTTTCCGGCATATCTCACATAATGTCACGTCTGCCCCCTACAGGTCTGCAACATAGTGGCGGGACAGCGCTGCATCAAAAAGCTGACCGACAATCAGACCTCCACCATGATCCGTGCCACAGCCCGATCGGCACCGGACCGCCAGGACGAGATCAGTAAGCTGGTGAGTCGGCGTGAGAGACGTATAACCCGGATGGGCCTTAAATGTTAGTTCTAGTTCATGGAAAGGCTGAAAGACTTAAATATGCTACTCAGATGGTTAATGTCAGCGGTCTGTGTCCACGTGTATATGTCGGGATTCTTCAGCAATGAAACGGATTAAAAGTCCAATTGCTTCCTGCTGCAGTCGGGCCAAAGCAGCTAATGTTGTTAAAACAAACCAAACAATAATGTCTGAAGCTGCTTTCTCACGTATGACTAACAACAACAGAGAAGTTTGGAACAGGAACACACGCCACACCCAACCGCTCTGTTTTTGTTTAGACGTCCACTTCCAGGTCGAAGCTGCACCAACAATCCATCAGTAAACGAGAGGAGACGGTTTTATTAGTAGAATCGAATGAAAAGAGGCCGGTGCTGAAACTGTTGTTGGTTGATACTGTGTTAGCAGTCAGGGGCTGTGTGACCTATTTTCTTCACTCGTTTTAAAAAAAGAAGAGAAGAGAAGATCGGCTCTAGTTGGCTGCTGAGAGGAGATAAGAATGAAGCGTCTTCGCCCACTGCCAAGTTTTCTGCTTCAGACAGAGGACAGCAGCGGGGGCCGCGGTGGGCCGCTGGAGAAGAGGTTTGATCGTGATGATCATCGTTCACACTTTGTTCATTCGTTGCAGGGAAAAACATACAAACGCTCTTTAATTGAATTTCTCGATAGAATTGAAAGTCTGATTTGCTTCGAGCGCCGTCGACGCTTGTTTGATCAGCGAGAGGCTGACTGAGCTGGTCACTGAAGGCTCATGACTCGTGTTTGGAATACGATTCAGCAGAACTAGTTTTTCCCGCTTTTACGCAGCGAAATATTGAAATCTTCACATTTAATCCAACCCTTCCCTGTATTCTTGTTTGTTTGTATCTTTGTAACAGATGAGAAGTGCCAACTTCAACACTGACCCTTACGTTCGTGAATTCGGAGTGATGGTGAGGGACGAGATGACGGAAGTGAACGGCCGGGTCCTGCAAGCGCCTTCCATCCTCTACGGAGGCAGAGTACGTTGTCTTCCGCGCAACTTTGCATCATTACTCGGGAGTCAATTAAAGCTACCGGGCAATTAATGAAGCTGCTGTTCCTTCACCGTTTCTTTAGAACAAAGCAATAGCCACGCCGATCCAGGGAGTCTGGGACATGAGGAACAAGCAGTTCCACACCGGCATTGAAATCAAAGTGTGGGCCATCGCCTGCTTCGCGCCACAGAGGCAGTGCACTGAACTCCTGCTGAAGTAAGTCAGTTGCTCGGACGTGTGGGGGTCTGTGTGATATTTGAGGACGGGCGGCTCTTAGTTCTGGGACTAGTGGTGAAAAGTTGCATGAAACACCACAACGAGGGCCGAACCACTGAGCTAAGAGTCCGTGGTTCTCCAGCTATCGGGAGGCCGTGGTAGAGATGGAGGACCTCTTCAAAGCTAAAGAGTTAAACCTCCTCAACGCGTCCCTCATCTGTTTCAGAGCCTTCACAGACCAGCTGAGGAAGATCTCCCGGGACGCCGGGATGCCCATCCAGGGTCAGCCTTGCTTCTGTAAATACGCCCAGGGAGCGGATAGCGTGGAGCCCATGTTCAGACACCTCAAGTACACCTACCAGGGTCTCCAACTGGTGGTGGTCATCCTACCGGGGAAGACGCCCGTCTATGGTGAGAAATCCACCCGCCGCGTCTGTTCAGTGTCATTTCAGTGTGAGAGGAATGATTTATATTCTTTTACTGATTGAATCTGTGCGTCTGCGTGAAACCAAATGTGAGCAACCTGTGACTCCAATGACGATGTCACTGCAGCCGGCTGATGGGATTGGACTGTCTGTGGGGTTAAGGCGGGCTTGTCTGTCAAATTGACACGCTGAATGTCAAGACGTTCATTCTGTTCACTCCCCGACTCATTCTGTCGTTTCAGTGTTAATATCCCCGTCATATTCTAAGATGAGAACCACATCAGAGGATTTACTCTTTATATTTGTAGAAAACATCATATCTGAGTCTTATAAGCATCTTTAAAAAGGGGGCAAAAATACCTTTCTTGTCTTTTCCCATGATCTGTATTTCAGATCATTCATTACAATCAAACCTTTTACTCTATTCTCCGAATAAGAAAAAGCTTTACATTGTTAACACAAACCTAACTTTTCTCTCTGAAACACGTTTTCACATCTTAAACACGTGTTTTCCTCCCGATCGCGTTCAACCGTTCTTCTGCCGTGTGTTGCAGCTGAGGTGAAACGTGTTGGTGACACGGTGCTCGGCATGGCCACGCAGTGTGTGCAGGTGAAGAATGTGCAGAAGACCACACCTCAGACCCTCTCCAACCTCTGTCTGAAGATCAACGTCAAGCTGGGCGGAGTCAACAACATCCTGCTCCCGCAGGGCAGGTCCGTGACGATAGCGTCCAGAAAACACTTCACCCAGTCTTTGTGTTTTTCTACGCGATCCGGACTGCAACGTATTTTCCTCTCGCTCATGTGACCCGTGTCGTCTCCACAGGCCGTTGGTGTTCCAGCAGCCGGTGATCTTCCTCGGTGCAGATGTGACGCATCCTCCTGCAGGAGACGGGAAAAAGCCTTCCATCGCTGCTGTGAGTAACCCCCTACGACAGAGCATAACCGCCCCACGGCTCGGAAGTTATTCAGATTTTATGGTTGCTGTCAGGTTCATTCTATCCACACAAAGTCCCGATAATGTGGAATTTTCATCGTCGTCATCGTCATTTCTGGAGCAGATCCTCTGTGTTAGTGCGATAACTCACAAAACTGTTTTTCCACCATTCATTGGTCGGATTAAGTCCAAATGTAGCTCATATGAACCACATCAAAGAGATATGTATTTGTTATATTTGACTATAACTGTTAATGTTTCAATGGTGAGGGGGTGAGGAGGTTTTGGATTTCTGTTTTTTGAAAAAGACAGTTTTTTGACCACAACTTCCCAATTGTGACTTAATTTAACTCCCATGAATCGAGCCAAGAAAATCTTTCTTGTTTTATTCCTGAGCTCCAAAAAACTAGTTAACTGTATTTATCTTCATCATTGAGTCACTATGGGAGCTGATCCTAGAGCAGACTGCTGACTTCATAGAAACAGTTAGGTTGAGTAACTGTGGACTTTTGGAGATTATTAGTGTGTCTTAGTTCCGGGGACGACAGCGCAGGAATTGTTGTATGGAGTTTCAGCAGCTCAAAAGGAAAACCCACTTAGTGCCCTTATTAACCTCATAGAAAACTTCACTAGTACAAATTTACTGCCAGTTGGTGATAAGAAACCTCAAATCCACTTTTATGAACTATTCTATTGTATGTACATACTTACAAAGAAGACTATTCCCTAGAGGCGGTGTGAGTTTCTAAAGATGGGATTGTTACCGTGCCTCTTACAGGAAAACACTCCTTTCAGCGGTTGGAACACAAATGTCTGACTTTCTCTGTCCCCCGTTTCTTTTCCAACCTTTACCACGTCGTCATATATCGCGTCATCAGGTCGTTGGGAGCATGGACGCTCATCCCAGCAGATACTGCGCCACGGTGCGGGTGCAGCAGCACCGCCAGGACATCATCCAGGACCTGGCCACCATGGTGAGGGAGCTGCTCATCCAGTTCTACAAGTCCACCCGCTTCAAGCCCACCAGGATCATCTACTACCGCGATGGCATCTCAGAGGGCCAGTTCAATCAGGTGAGGCACCAACATTCATGTGTGGCTGTATATTTTTTTGACCTGTTCATCTAAAATATCTCTGGACACGAATGCGTGCAGGTCCTTCAGCACGAGCTGCTGGCGATCCGCGAGGCCTGCATAAAGCTGGAGAAGGACTACCAGCCCGGTATCACCTTCGTGGTGGTGCAGAAGAGACACCACACCAGGCTGTTCTGCATGGACAGAAATGAGAGGGTCAGTGTTCGCCGCGGACGGCAGCGCTTGAGTTTAAGGTCCAGGCGTTTAAGTTGACCGTTTTGAGAGAAACCCTTTTTGTGATTCTGCAGGTTGGAAAGAGTGGAAACATTCCTGCGGGCACCACAGTGGACACCAAAATCACTCACCCATCAGAATTTGACTTCTACCTTTGCAGCCATGCTGGCATTCAGGTAAGAACTGAACAAACATCGGACGTCATTTATGTCGTTTTATGATATGTGCGGGAGCAGCGTGACAGCGGTGAGGTGTAAAGTAGGAGGGACAAAGTGGGACTGCTTCAGGGATTGTTTTTGAGCCCCTTCTTGTTTGCTATGGGGGCTGACAGAGGAAGTCAGACTGGTGAAATTGTGATCTGTAGTGGGAGCAGGTGGAGGAGAACCCGGACTGGTGGAGTGAAGAGGACTGAACGTTGGTCACTGTAAGACAGGACCTGGAGTAGAGATGGTGAAGGTGCAGGAGTGTTCAGTCTGCTCTGTGCAATGGCAAGTGTGGAAAAGAGATGAAGATGTTCAGATGTTCTCTGGGAGTGAGAGGAAGGACAGGATTAGAAAGGAGACATCAGAGGGACAAAGTCAGAGGGGACAGATTGAGATGGTTCTGACCCGTGAAGAAGAGGAGGGATAGTGGATCTACTGGTAGAAGGATGATGGAGCTGCAGGCAGGAGGAGACCAAAGAGGAGGTTTCTGGATGTGGTGAGAGAGGACATGCAGTTGGTTGGTGTGACAGAGGAAGATGCAGAGAACAGGATGAGATGGAAACATTTGTTGTCTGTGTTTGATGTTGGATTGGATAAAAGGTAGAAGAGGCGTGTTAAACGTCTGTTGTCCTTCGTCGCTGCTCTCAGGGTACCAGCAGACCGTCTCACTATCATGTGCTGTGGGACGACAACCACTTCTCCTCGGATGAACTCCAGGTGCTCACCTACCAGTTATGCCACACCTACGTGCGCTGCACGCGCTCAGTCTCCATCCCAGCACCAGCTTACTACGCTCATTTGGTGGCTTTCCGGGCCCGCTATCACCTGGTGGACAAAGAGCACGACAGGTAAGCCCCCCCACCCCACACTCTACTTTTGAACAGCTTTGTGAACATTTACTCTGTACTTAATTACTCTAGAATCCAAAGACATGTTTGTAAAATCCTCTGAAATCGTTTTCCGTTTCAGCGCCGAGGGCAGTCATACATCGGGCCAGAGTAACGGGCGTGACCAGCAGGCCCTGGCCAAAGCCGTTCAGATCCACCAGGACACCCTGCGGACCATGTACTTTGCCTGAGAGCGCCGGGCCCCAGGTCGGGGCGGGTGAGCCCCCACTGATGAAATGCACTACCCACCGCCGCCTGGCGGTCAGCTGTAGATAGCGTCACAGTGGTTTCACATTGTGATCTCCTAACCGAACAGAACCGTCAGTCACTCAGATGTCTACAATTGTACTTCAACCCCCGACCCACCAAAACCAAGCCAGCTGTTAGACTGTAAGAGGCTAAAGAATCCCTCGGGGGCGGGCCTCGGCCCGGAAGAGGTTTCATGTATGTGTTGTGTGTTAGTGTGTGTTCGTATTTGTCGTAAGGAAAGACGTTGCAAAATTATCGAAAGGAAAAAGTTTGTACACTGATAAATGAAATCCACCATTTGTAAACAAGCGGTCGGTAACTTTGTACGTGGGGGGTACAGATCCTCCTTTAGTTCCTTCAGCCTCTTGGTGCTCGACTGGAGAAGGACCAAATTCATGAATTCACTTTTTTTCTATGCCTGAAGACTTACTCCTCTGACGAAAAATAATATATATATTATCAGCCAATCAAAGCAGAGTGCACTGAAAAAGACAAAAGAAAAAAAAGGGTACTTAAATCAGGACGTAAGTACTTAATGTATCGAGGGTAGCGTTTTAATTTTCCACATAGGGAACTATGTGACAAAGTGCCACAAGAAACCACGTTTTCTGTGGCGTGCATTGTGGCGCCGGCGTCCGCCAGGTTTCAGTCCCTGTCCTCGGCAGACACCCCTGACCGCTTAATGCCAAATCTGCATCTTATCTTTATTCACACGACGGCGTTCAAACAGAGCTGCAGAGAACAGAACGGAACAGAAATGAAATCCCCCTGCCTCTCTTTGTCCGTTTGAGCTGAAAGAGTCGCACCAGTGACCCGATTCCCATCCTGGGAGGCGGCGCCAAGGCACCAGTTCCCAAAAGGGACACTTTTGGGATTTAGTCCGAGCCGTGTCGAAAGAGAAAAATACCCAACATAGGGGGTCACTTGATGAAATCCCTCTTCCCCCTCACCCCCTCCACCCCCCGCCCCCACCTTCAGGAGTCATAGTCTCATTCAATCGGTGGTTTTTGTAGCGGACTCACGCCGTCTCCTTCTACGTTCACACAAACTCCTTCCATTTCTCCCGTTACGCGAATCCGCCCCGCTGCAGACGGGCGGCGTCTCCTGTGGCGTCGGTTGTTGGGAGCGGGATGTTCAGATATCGGGGCGTTCGGTACGGCAGAGTGAAAGTTTGAGTTGATGACAAAAAAATTCCCTTAGAAGGAAAGAGAGAGAGAGAGAATCTATTTGCTCCAGGCGTTGGAAGCAGCGGTCGCACAAAATCTCGTGTTTTTATGCAAAAAAAAAAAAAGGAGAAAAAAAAAAGACCTTTTGTGAGTCTTTCTACGATGTAATAATGTTGGTAAATAAGGTATATTTTGAATAAGCTTGAAAATATTGTAGATTTCTTTTTTCTTTTTTTCTTCCTCCTCCTCCTTAATTTTTAAATTCTTTTTTTTTTTTTTTTTTTTTTTTTAAACGGCCGGCCCTGGTGAAGTCTAAATTAACGCTGTCGGGTTTGTATGCAGAAAAAGTGCAAATGTCCTCTTGCCTTCTGAGACTGTAACGGTCTTACCGCTCATTCTAGACATTTCCTAAGATCCCAACTAAGATTTTACCGGCGAAGGTTCCCGCGGTTCTGTTCGGAGGCCAGGCGACGTATTCTAACTATGCATCCGTTTTAACCGGGAGATTTAGGCGCGGGTATCTCACGTGAATTATTGGGGGGGGGGTTGTGATTTCTAGAGGTAGACGATCAGGGCTTTTTATTTTATAGGTTTTCTTACTGTTATTTTTCAGCATGTTGTATTTACACTAGTGTCGTTAGCTGTTTAGCATCTTCCCGCCTTTTTTTTTTTTTCTACCCCGTTGAAACGGGGATGAGGTATTTATGTGGACGTTTGTAACTAAGTAGGGTTCACAGTCTGACACCCAGGTGTATCCTTTTTTTTAATTATTTAACACGCACACCATCTTTTCTTATAGCCAAAACAAGATTACAAACTTTTTTTTTTGTTTTTCGTGATTACTATTCAAACAAACAAACAAACAAAAAAAAAACAAACAAGAAAAAAAAAATGGAACCCAACACAAGCACAAGTAGGTCGTCCTGATTCTAGGTGCTCGGAGTTTTCACTGTAAAACCACCTCCATTCCTCACTGGACCGGTCAACAGGGCTTTTTACGTGTATCTTTAAAAGAGACGCCTCGTCATCCGGAGGGTCTCGCCGCTCTCTCTCTCCTCCTCCCCCCCCCCTCCCCCTCCCCCCTCCCACTTCTTACCTGTAAAGCAACTAGAAATTCCGACTGACTGTGTTTGCGGGGCATTCTGAAAACCAGAAACAAAAACCACGTACTTGATATTTACTGTTATGATGTCAATATTGTTCTTATCGGTGCTGGTCTCACACAAGATGTACATTTGGATGCACTTTTTCATAACGGAGGGTTGGTGCGACCTCTCTTCAAGACGCCTCCCTCCTCCTCCTCCTCCTCCTCCTCCTCCTCCTCCTCCACCTCCACCACCCCCAAGCGGGAGGCTCGGCCATGTTTGCGCGACACTGGCGTAATTGCGTGGAAATGGCCGCGTGTTCTACCTCCTGTTACCTGTTTAAGAGTTATGGTAACATCACACCGCTGGCCATTTCTGCATAATTACCCCCCCACCTCCACCCCCCCTCCCGACATGTTTCGGACTGGCGTCGTTTCGAGTCTCGCTTTGACTCGTAGAGGTTTGCAACGCGCGGGTTTGCATGACGGCGAATGCGCTTTTCTCAGTTTATGTAGTCGTGTGATTTTCTTTTATTATCATTATTATTATTATTTTTCCCGTAGTGTTTTTCTCAAACTGAACAGTGTGTGTGTTAGTGTTGTTGTTTTTGTTTACGTGTTGTTTTTTTGTGAGTGTTGAGCTGTACGACCAAATGTTTGACGTGTGCTTTGTTATTAACACGCAGCTTACACCCCCCTCACCCCACCCCACCCTCCTTTCTTTTTCCGTTGTATTTCTATGCACCAGTGGAATTGCGTACTTGTTTTTCGGACATCTTTATTCATATGTTCCCCCCCACCCACCCACCTTTACTCGCGTCAGTTATGATCACAGCCTGTCCTCGGATTAAGAGTTGCAGTAAATGTGCCCCCCCCCCCCCCCCCCCCCCACTCCACCATCCCCCAGATGTAATAATCTCGACCACATCCTGTCCCACTGTGATCATATGTGATCGCTGCGGTTGGGTGTGTGTTTGCGTATCGAGTAAGAGGGAATCACACTAGTGTTCTAAATAGGTGTGTGTTGAAATTGTACTTTTTGTTTGTGCTTTTCTTTATTTTTTGCGTCTTTTTACGTTTCCCGGCACCTTAAAACAGCAGATTGCAGCGGCATTGCTCCTCCTGGAGACACACACACTCACACACACACACACGTTTGACAATGTATTTGCACTAAAACTAGAGTGGGTTTTTGTAGCTGCGGCGGCGTTTAAAGTCTTCATCGGGTGTCAGAACGG
The DNA here is from genome assembly GCA_037951165.1 of Lophius americanus. Taxonomy (NCBI): domain Eukaryota; kingdom Metazoa; phylum Chordata; class Actinopteri; order Lophiiformes; family Lophiidae; genus Lophius; species Lophius americanus. Next base: position 250,958 of record JBBDHG010000298.1, read on the forward strand.
CAGAATCTTGTTTTTCTTTTTAAAAATGTTATTCAGAGAATGAGACCTGGCGGCTTTTTCAAACTACAACGAGTCACCGAGAGCGGATGCTACGCTAGCCAGCTAGCGCTCCGAGTGTCTCCTTTCACAAATGTCCTCATGCCTTCTTTTTTTTTTTTTTAAAGTGTCACTAAATGAGTGAAAACGCCGATGTCGGCGCTTTATGAACTGACTGAAGGAGCCGCTGAGCCGCAAACTGTAAGACGTCCGGATCGATCCGGATGCAATGGTGCTAAAGCGAGGCGGAGGTTCGACGCGGCCGATGCGGCCGCCGCGGCGCGTGCAGAGTATGAATAACACTTAAAGAGCGAGGATAGAAACCACGACACACCGCGAGTGTCGGGATCCACCAGAGGCTTTTCTGTTCAGCGCGGAAATAAAATATGACTAGCCAAGTCGAGAAAGTGCTGGAAACAGCAACGGCACCTTTTTTCTTTTATTTTTTAAACATTAACTGGTGTTTTGTGGGTGTCCTGAGAAAAAGAAAAAAAACTAAACCCCCCCCCCTCCCCCGTTGGATGTTCCTGTACCTTTTTTTTTTTTCTTTTTTCTTTTTTTTTGAGAAAGTGAGATTCTAGAAAGCGGAGCGGCAGATCATGAGCTAATAGTTCAGTTTATTTTGTATTTGATTTTATTCTCTTTTCCAAGGGAACGTTTGAATGAAGCGCTAAGAGACTGAGATGTTTGAGGAAACGGAAGAGAGATTCCCGACGTCGTGATTTATCCTCTGTTTTAAGTTATTTCACGCCCCTCGTCCAGAACCATCTACAATCAGGCTCCAAATAATAATGACGGTTCTCAGAACCAGTCTGGGTCGTGACATTGTCCCGAAAATACATCCAGAACATTTATACTCCTTGTGTCGAGGTTTTTTTTTTTTTTTTTGATCCTTCCTCCATTTTCTCCGTCTTTAGAACAGTATTACGTTTTCCGGCTTTGGTCCATCCTTTCACTGAGATGTCCACACACCCTTTCAATATCTCACTCTGGTTGTCGGCTGTGGTCGTTTTCACACTGGTCCTCATCTGTCCTCCCGTCAGGCGCCGCCTGTACATGTGATGGTTGTCTCTGTTGTAGTTTTTGCTGGAAGCTTCTTTCTTCTTTTTGTCTTTTGGGGCTTCTCCGTCTGATATTCCTGATTTCTATCTGAAACATCTGTAAATCCTCCTCCCCCCTCATCCTCATCCCTCCAAAAAGCTCTCGAGCACAAAGTCACTGGGAATGCAGAGAAGCTAAGACGAAGCCACGGTTTTAGTTAACGTCGCTTTTGTTCTTCAATTATTACTTTTTATTGTGAGTTATTATCTCGCTACAGATACTGGCTTCAGCAAACCGGATTCTATTCTCGGAGAAAACTTCAGTCAAACACAGTCACGCCAATTCTGACTGTTTGCGGGCTTAAGTTCCATTCACGAATGAATCTCAAGCTCGATTTGTAAGATCAGGCCTTTTGGGAGATTTGGGCCCAGTTGTCCTGAGCCGCTACCGAGTTTTCACCAAACCAGAACCATCCAACTGATCCGCAGGCGCGTTCATTCGCGAGTCCAAAGTGTTTGTGTTCCTCAGAACGACTCAGCGTTTTATTTGTACCAACACGTAAAGAACTACCTCAGAGCGGAGTCGGGAGCTAACTAGCGTTAGCCCTAATTAATAATGAATGGTATCCGTGTGGAACTGAACAGTTGTGACCAAACCAATAAGCCAGTCAATCATTTATCTGTCATACGTGCAGAACCGCCTGGTCCTGTTGGAGGCGTGAGAAGGTTCCGCATTAGGGGACCAAACTTCTATTTTTTCATGTAGAGCCTTTTTTTTTTTTCCCCAGCTTCGTAATTCCAGAAAGCGGGTTTAGTGGAAACTCTGGGTTTTTCAAACCTGAGGCTAGAGAAACTCCAGGAAGCTAGCTAAGTTAAGCTGAGTCGGTTACCATGGCGACGTACTCTTTGAAGCTTACCTGCTCGCAGGAAGGTTTCTCTTCAACAAAGCCTGAGTTTGTTCCTGACTCCTCCCCCTTCTGAGTTCGGTATCATTCCACCACCAAGACATTCAGAGGGAATGCAGTAAAACTAGTCGATATATTTTTATCTCCTCTGCAGCATTTTCATTTTCTCCAAATATCTGTTGGTGAGCCGTTTTAAACTTCCTGCTCAGACGGCGTGACACCTGGCGACTTAAGCGTCTCGGTGGTCGCCATGGTGACTCGCCGTATCTGAGCTCCATTGATGATGGCTGATGATCATCCTCCTGCACCATTTTTAAATCAGACCCAACAAACTCAAGAGTAGGTTGAACCCAGATGTCAGGATTAAACCTGAACCTGCTTTCTGGAATAAACCCCCCACCCCTGGAACTCGTTCGTTTGGTGACATCATCATCAGGAGCCGACATGACAGTGGGCTCACATCCCATTCTAGTTCTGCTGGTGCTGAGCAGTGTTTGTTTTTTTTCACGTACATGTACGTGCAGCAATAACGGCGCTGAGGATCATGGGTGATTTTTTTTCTGTCAGTTCGTGGGTCGGATCAGTACTTCGCCTCCTTAGTCAGAACCAGTTTTTCACTTTTTCCTCTCCTGAATGTTAAAACATGAAGGTTCCATACTGGGATCAAAGGCCTCGGCTTCGCCGCCGCCAAAAACCCAGTACTGCAATAATATTGTCGGCGTCTCCGTTCATTTCTGCTCCTCATCCTCCTCCTCCTCATCCAGACCCGATTACCCACCCGGTACACGCCAAGCTTTTTTTAAACTTTTTTTTTTTTTGCATGTGACCATCAACAAAGGGAAAACGCACATCGAGCAAACTTAATCTCATCAGAGCATTCAACAAAGGCAAAACAAGAGGTGGCGGTTAGCGGATCCAGCCAGAACCAGAAAAAAACGCGTCATCGGGTTTGAGTCATTTCAACGTAAAAACGTTTTTTTTTTTTTTTAATGAAATCTTGCTGCATCACAAACATTATTTTTATTTTTTATTTTATGATCATGAAACCTTGCGTGCAGATGCTGCATACAACGATCAGTATTTGTGTTTTTTGCACTTTCAAAGCGGTCTCGAAAAAAATAAGATGAAAATAAAACACGGCCCGCTTGAGGCGGGGGGCGGAAATTTCAAGGAAAAGAGGGGGGGGGGCGTAAAAAAGGAAAGAAAAGATGGAAAAAGAAAAAAAAAAGAACTGACGAGGTATTTTATGCTATCAATAGGAATTTTAAGGAATAATGACTTTGAAGAGCTTTTCTAAACAAAAGATAAAATAAACACAAGGTGATATATCTATATATTTTCATGAAGTACCTCATAAGCCTGATATATGCTGCATTGACTTTTTATTTTTCTCTAGTGTACTTCATATAATGTCCAATACACATTTTTCCTTTTCATTTTTCCCCCCATTCTCGGGAGGTTTGAATGTCACTGGAGGCTGTGCGCCCACCAGAACCAGTACATTGGGTCCCAGCAGACGTCAGCGCCGCGTGGCCAAAAATTATAACTTTTTTTTTTAAACGCATTTATACACACAAAGTTCATCAGATGACAATTTACCACCTCATAATTCTTGTTTTATTCTTGTTTATGTGTGTGTGTGTGTGTGTGTGTGTGTGCGCGCGCATATTCTGTTTGTCTCGCCAAAAATGAAAAGAGTTGACGTGCGCCGAAGGGGCCCGCGAGGTTCTGCGGTGTAACACAGCTGTTGACTCAGGTATCGTCGTGAAAAGGGCTGTATCTGCTTCCTGTGTCCCCCCCACCCCCGCCGCCCCCTTCACCTGTGCACCTGTGCACCTTTGTCTTAAATAGTCCCAGACGTGACGGTTTGGATCCTATTTGGCCTTAAAAGCTCAAGAAGACGATGCACTACAGTTTCAATCAGCTCGACCCACTTCCTGTTATCTACCTCCTCTGAATGTAGGGGCTGTCCTGGAATTGTAGGTGACTGCAAAACAACACCACCCCCTCCAAAAACAAAACAACGACAAACAAACAAAACAAACAGACAATCATCTGTAGGCGGTTAAAAGAAAAGAGATGTATTCCTCATCCACCCTCGTCCCAGGACACTCCATGTCTGTCTTTTGTTTTTTGCTTTTCTTCTTCCTGTCAGCCATTTTCAAAATGTTTCCTTTCATTACAAGCCATGATGGAGAAGCAAAGTGACCAAAGTCTCTCTGAAAGGCAGCCGCCCCGCACAGCCGCGTGTTTTCAAACCTCCCTTCATCCCTGTCCTTTTGACATCAGTCGCTCTTTTATCTCCTCCCCTTATTTAAAACCATGACATGCCAAAACTGAGTTTGCTGTCATTCCTTTTTTTTTTTTTTTTATAACGGCGAGGTTCTCTTTATGATTTTTATTTTTGTTTCACGTCAACTGCTAAACTCCTCCTCCTCTTCCTCCTCGTTGTTGTTGTTAATTTTTTCTCGTTGTAAAGGTGTAAGCTTCTATTTTTTTCTATTTTACATTTCCTTATTTTGTTAACAAGTATGCTTACAGGACATAAAATATGCTGTAAACCCCATTAGGATCATAATGTGAATATGTATCACTTATCAGTAATATAGTTCACTCTTTGGCTTGACTGTAAAGTTGCGTTAATAAAAATGTCTAAAATGATTTTCGGTTGCGTGGATTTTTTTTCGGTTTGATTTATAGATCATTTAAATCGGTGTTTCATTCAGAATTATTATATTCTTTAAAAACATGATGAACAGGTACTTCCTGTTTGACTGGGGTATAAATATGAGGTGACACAGGCCTGATTCTCTGAGGTTCTTCATCATGATGAAGACCAGAGAACACAGCAATGAGGAGCAAAGAAAAGTTGTAGAGCTGCACAAATCTGACAATGGAGACAAGAACATCTCTCAGCAGTTCAAAGGTCAGTTTGAACAGTTAGATCAATAATGAAGAAGTTTAAAGAGACTGGAGATGTTAGACATCCGCCTGGAAGAGGAAGTGTCTGCAAACTGACCCCACACAATGTGAGGAGAATGGTTGGACTGGATAAAGACTGTCAGAAAGCGATAGAGAAAAGCTCTTCATACCCACTGAAGTGTGGTGGTGGATCTCTGATGCTGTTTTTCTTCAAAGGTTCTGGACATCTTTTTAAAGACATGGTTTTGTGGACTCCATCAAACACCAGCAGATACTGGATGAAGACCTAAATTTGATCTGCCATGACCATCCAGGTCACCTGACCTGAACCCCACAGAACATCTGTGGGATGTGCTGCAGAGGAGAGTCCACCATCGTGGACCTCAGAACCTGAAGGAGGTGGAGAGGTTCTGTATGGAGGAATGGTCTCAGATCTCCTCCATGTGTCCTCAGACCTCCTCACAGACGACAGAAGGAGACTCAGGCTGTTCTTGAGGTGAAAGGGGGCGGAGCTAAATATCAAAACACCAAATATTTTTGGCACATGTTTTAGAGAAAAATATTTGTAAAGAAACTTTAGATTCTTGAGTTTCAGGGGAAAACCTCGTAGCTGAATCAGTGACCTTCATCTCTGTGTTGTTTTCAGTCATACAAACAAGATGTTTATTTATAAATGTCAAACTTTATTGAAGTATATTCAGGGCTTTGGCAGACTGAAACATTGAAGGTCCGGATCATGGGGACAGATTGGGTTTGGTTTAGTTCCACATTCACACATAAAGACAGGAACATGTTGGCGGATGATGAGTTCTGAAACCGTGACGGACAGACGGATAACAGGACAATAAAAATAAAGCAAAAGATCAGTGTGAAAAAAAAACACTACAGTCTAGAAATCACCACATAGATGGAAACATAACATCAGAACACAGAAACCGGACAGAACGAAAACTGAGTCGGGTCAAAGGGCCAGCTACATAAAAAAACAACAACTTAAGGGTTCAGTTTTACGGGCGTGAGACTAGAACTTCTACACGGGTGTTTCAGACGCTCACAGCGGATCAAAGTGATTCTTTTTTTCTCCTCCTGTTCTTTTTTCGGAGCTGGACGTGAGATCAAACGACTACAACAATAAATTAAAGTAAAACTACGGCCCGGGTCATGTGACCACTTTTCTTTTCTTTTTTGTATCATTAGCAATGGAATTTCACATTGAATAGAAAGATCTTTAATAAAAAGTTATAAAATAAATAAGCACTCTTTCCCTTGGAGTAGAAAAAGGTTGCATGGTGTGCCGGCCCCGAGATGAGGATGAGGAGGAGCAGCTTTTATTTTTTTTATCATTCATTGTTTCTGCCCTCTCCTCCGTCTCCTTTGTGGTCAGAATCGCACACATGCTGCCGGTCCTCAGTAGACCCAGTTCACCGGGACCCACTGGGGTTCACTGCACATTTTGTCCACAGAGGCCTGTAATATCTCAAAGGCCTTGTCCAGGTTGTCGTTGACCATGGTCAGGTCGAAGTAGTGGCTGTACGCCCTCTGGATGCGAGCGCTCTCGTCCACCGTCTTCCTCAGGTCCACATCCTGCCGGCAAACAGAGGACAGGTGAGAGATGTGGAGACACATGATAGCATCTGGAATCACCGTTTCGATGGAGGTGTCCACGACTGATTCATAGTTTGTAGCCGAGTCAGAGTTCCTTATTCTATCAACCGCAGCAGGAAGTGGCTGACGATCAGACAGGAAACTGATGGAGCCTTCTTTTGAATGGTACCCCTCTTCTCCTTAAGTAAAGCCACCTGATAAGGCCTTGGTGGGCTAAACTTCACTGTGCGGTACTGATGACTGATTTACACCAATCAGTAAACTGTAAAAAGAAGTCGGTATAATTTTTTGGTAAAGTATCAGCTGCCGTGATTAGGAGGAAATCACTGTAAAAATATTAGGCTGATAGTATTTATTCATTTATTTTTATGTCCATCAATCCTCACTTACTGCATCCTGTTTGTATTAGTATTAGTTAGTAATTATTGCTTAAATTAAAATCATCTTGAAGGCTATGGTTTAAAAAAACACATATAGCATAATTATTTATAGAATACTGTCAAATTTATATTAAGTCAAACTGTTGATTTTCATCACAAGTAAAATAAAAATAAGAGAAATAAGTTGCCAAAATCTGCCACTAAATGGGTCAAAGTCGAAAGAGCAACAAGTGGAACCAGGTCTGAACGGCGCGCCGCCCGGACTGTTCAAGATGCGCACCGTAAAAAAGGACCGGAAGAGAGCTGCGCACACTTGAGTGGCTGAACTGGATAAAAATGCAACTTGTGATAAAACAGAGAAGAACTGGCGAGCTAGGAACACCGCAGAGGTAGCAGGCAAGACGCGGATGACCTGTATGTACTGCTCCTGTCGTGTGGTTTGGGTTAGCACACTTAGCTTAGCCACTGCCTTAGTGAGAATTAACTGCGTTGGTGAGGCGGCCTGTTTATTTTCTCACAGATCGTCAAACAGCTCTTGACATGAACGGGATAGTGAGGACATATCAAGTTAATTATAAAACAGATATTTCTGTTTCAAGTGATCTTTTTTTTCTAACTTTTCGTCCCTGTGGTTGAACAGTATCGGAAGCGCGCTTTTATTTTGAAGGAGTCAAGAGGAAGTGGTTTGACGTATGAGCAAGTACAAACGTGTTTATAAAAAACACAGGTAAAACTTACATAATACATACAATTATATAATAAATATTTTATATATTAATCAAATTTAAGAAAATACTTAACATTAAAATAATAATTTGCTATTTATATGAAAGATTATAAAAATATATGAAATGCTTATGCTACATTAATACATAAATTTAATATAGATATGCATTTCCTGATAAATTAAACCCATTTGTAGATAAAAAACACTTTATTCATATATGAACTAAGGAAAAATGTAAAGTGAAGATTGTTTGGGTTTCAGGATGTGCTGTATGTTTTATGGGGGTTTAGTGAGTGTAAGCATCCCCCACAGACTCAGAAGGAAGTTTTTAAGAGTGGGCCACCATCCCTTCAGACGGACATCCTCCAGGGGTCGTACCAGTCCATGAGGACGAAGATTACTTCTGTAATCAATGCTGTTGGGGCACGGACTATTTCCTGATTGTATATAATTCTGTAAACACTAGTTTGTAGAAAGTTATAATGTGGACATTTTAGATTATTTTTTGTTAGGGATTAAATTACGAATATTATCCTGGCAAATTTTCATTTTAAACTTTTTTTTTTTTTTTAAATCCCTTCTGTGTGATTTTCTTAATCGGATGATTCAATTACCTTTGTTAAATGTCGGGAGTTTTTGGACCTACCGTCAGCTGTTTGGTGGTGATGCCGGCGTCCACCACGGCTTTGTGCATGGCCTTCAGCGTGTCAAAATCTGGTGCCGCGATGAAGACCACGTAAGGCATGAACTCAGCTGTTTTCAGAACCTTCAGGGCCTGAGGAGCGACACAGGAGTTGACTTCACACGCCGAACTGTCATTTCTCTCTCTCTGAAAGTTCCATCAATCCATCCCCTGAAGATACCACCTCCTCCTCCTCCTCCTCTCACCTGTGGGTTGACATCCAGGATGCAGGTGCGTCCTGTGGCCACGACCTCGTGGATGGACTCGATCTTGGTGCCGTACAGGTTGCCGTCGTACTCGCCGTGCTCCAGGAAGCGGCCGGCCTTCACTTCCACCTCCATCTCCGTCCTTGAAGAGAAGTGGTACGAGTTGCCGTTGAGCTCGTCGTCACGAGACCGCCGGGAGGTGTCTGCAACAGAACGCGCGGTTTAGTGTATGAGAGGTTCTGGCCTTCCTTTAGCCAAAGATGAGAAGGTCACATACACGGTATGGTGGTGCCAAAGCGCGTGGGTTGGAGGACCATCAGTCGGTTCTTCAGGCTGCGTCGCCCCACACCCTGAGCACCGATCAGAACCAGCGTCTTCCTCTGGAATGGTGGCACTTTTGCCACTTCTTCATAGATCTGCAGCTCGTGTCTGTCAAACTCTGGTCAGAGAAGAGCGCCGTCGTTAGTCCGTGAAAGAAAAACACAGGTCGGATGGAACTCTCAAGCATGAAAGGTGTTCTGACCTGCATTCTTAGCCGTCAGGTACATCATCTTCTTTTTCTTTTTCCCAGCTATGGTTCCACAGAGGATCCCTGCAACAGCAGAGGGAATGTTTTGTGCTCTTTTCTATGGCTGCTATGACGGCCTGCGGCCAGCAGGGGGCGGACGTGGAGCACTTTCCAAAGTGAAACATGAACTACCCAGAACTCTTTGCAGTAAAATCCAGTTTGCAGTGACCAAAAAAAATATAGAGAGAGAACTCTCTATGTCTCTTTAATATTATCACTGCAATCAGATAATCAGGAAGGTTTAGCTCAACCAACCCCATCAAAAATAAACCTCAAGTTCATTTCAAGCATAATCCTAAAATACATTTTATGTTGTAAGTATACTAACATTAATGCAGTAATGGTGTGCTATTATATATAAGGAATAGTACTTTGAGTACAGAAGTTTTAAAGTTTTATTTTGTACTTAAACTATACAAAGCATCCTTTATCGATCACTCGTCTCTGATTAGAAGTGGGCGGAGCATCTGAAGCGCCCAGAGAGGATATTTGGCTTCAGGGTCTTGCTCAAGGACCCTACAACATGCTGACACCTGGGCTTGAACCAACAACCTTCCAGTCTTCCGGTTGGACGACACCCACCCTTCACTTGTAGTTTAACTTGAGGTGTACTACTACGAAGACTACGACTAAAAGTAGTCCTCCCCCCGCCCCCGTAAGTTTACGGAAGTCGGACATTTGCAGCGTTAGTTTGTAGCTGGGTGCAGAAATACACCAGCTGACATACCTGATCCATCAAACTCTCGGGGGACGAAGGCTTTCCTCTTCTCCTCCAAGAACTGGCTGGGTATGAGTCCTGTAGCCCCTCCCACCACGTGACACGCCTGCCACAGATCAAAGGTCACTTTGGGTTGTTTTTTTTTCTTCAGGAAACTCTCAAAAGGAAATAAATGTTTCAAGCTGACCTGCCACCAGTTGGGATCCTCTCTGTTGACGATCTGAAGGATGTCTCCTCTCTTGAAGGCCATCCCAGCCTCTCTGCAGGGGATCAGGTTGTCGTTGGCGGGGTCGTAGTCGAAGTACGGCCTCACGTAAACCTGCGACAGACGGCGTTTACAGAAATGGTATCTGAGGGGTTTGTGCCGTTAAAAATGGAGCTAAAAACGTGTTCCTGTCCCAAACACCAGCGATGTCCCTCAGACACGCCCATCATGTCCAACGCTACACCCAAACTCAGCCCTTCACTTTAACGACGCCGAATGGCGGCTGCCCTCGCAAAGAAGAGCCGGAGCTTCGGAGTATTAGATTCAACAAACGGCAAGGGGACGCAATAAAAGACGCCGGTTAATTATACCGACCCACGGCGACAGGAAGTGATTGTTTGTTTAGAGCCAATAAATCACACGTTTATATCTCATGGCTCCAAAACATCGGAAAATAGTCCTACGCTTGAGCGAAGGTTTATCCCCGAAGAAACAAACAATCACCTGCGTTTGACCGGCAAACCCACCTGATTTAACTCCTCAGATTAAATGTGACTCGTTAATAATCTCTAACAGTCCATAATGACTCAACCTAACTATTTCAGTCTGTTCTAGGATCAGAAAAACACCAAAACTAAGTCTGGAAAGATTTAATAAAAGGCAACAGCAAATAAGAAAAGTTTTAAGCTTTGTATTATAGTGAAATAATAGAGATACAGAAATAGAGATACAGAAATAAGGAACTGACTTTTTCCCAAAATCAATTCAGTTCTTCCTCACACTGAGGTCTATGTGGATAAACATTTGAAAATGGTCCATTAGAAAACTGTGTGTGTGTGTATGTGTGTGTGTGTGTGTGTGTGTGTGTGTGTGTGTGTGTGTGTGTGTGTGACCTAGATAACATGCTGAGTGTTATTAATAGGACTCCCAGGGTGGACATTCCTGTGCAGAGGATTGTGGTAGAGATCACAGCTGCCCAACATCTGCCACTGGCTACGTGCGTTTGCATGCTTGTGTTTACGCGAGCATCTTGTTTGTTTGTTTGTTTACCTGCGGGGCTGCAGGAGTGTCCCGGTAGCTCGGCAGGATTTTCAGCGTGATCCCTCCGCTGCAGGCTTTCAGCATCTCCTGCAGCTCGGTGGGGTTGTTGCCCACGTCCTTGCCATTGACTTCCTTTATGATGTCGCCCACGTGGAGGAGACCTTGCCTGTCAATCATGCCGCCGTGAAGGATTCGAGCAATGACCAGGTCATCCCTCTCCACCCGGAACGTCACTCCCTGAGAGGAGGGAGAGCAGGATGAAGCTCCTCCCACAACTAAACCGACATCCACTCACTGAAACACTTAGACACTGTTTCACACACACACAGGCACCATCACACACACACATACAACACACACACATACAACACACACCATCTCACACATGCACACCATCACATACACACCACCACACAACATCACACACACACTTGCTCTGCTCACCAGTGGCTCTCCGGCCTTCTTTCGGATACCAATCATGCGCACGGCGTCGGCCTGCATCAAAGCGTTGTTCACCGCTGCATCATTTGGCGTTTCAGCCGGGGGCGGGACTTCATAGCACTTGGAGGCCACCATGTCATGCGCCTCCATAAGAGACTGGAAAAAAAAAACAGAGGAGGAGAGAGAGAGAGATGATGAACGTCTGCTTCTCTGTCCTTACGGCGGGGTCACAGCATGTGTTTAATATGATCCTGTAATGGTCACCCGTCACCACAGAGAATGTTACTCAGCACATTTACAGTTACATCAACGTCAACAACATTATTACTGACTGATACCGCAAACAGATTATAGAAGCAGCAACAATTACTGCAAAACTATTGGCACCCTTTAAAGGTGTGAGCTTTTCTCTGTTGCGTTCTTCTTGTTAGGCCACACCTATCTTAGATGTTTGTTGCCAAAAAGCTCTACTTTGGTCTCCTCTGACCTCTGACCTTGTTCCAGTGAAAGTCCCAGTGGTGTTTGTCAAACTGTTACAGCTTTAGCTTGTGTGTGGACGACAGCAGAGGTTGTTTCCTTAATACGTTCCCAAACAGCTGGTGTTGGTGTCGGCGCCATCTGATGTTGGTTAGAGAGACTTTCTGACCCAAGATTCAACTGACCTCTGACCTCTCTAGCTGTGATCCTTGGAGAGTCTTTATCCAGTCCAACCATCCTCCTCACAGTGTGTGGGGTCCGTTTACAGACACGTCCTCTTCCATGTTGGTGTCTAACATCTCCAGTCTCTTTAAACTTCTTCATTATTGATCTAACTGTTCAAACTGACCTTTGAACTGCTGAGAGATGTTCTTGTCTCCATTGTCAGATTTGTGCAGCTCTACAACTTTTCTTTGCTCCTCATTGCTGTGTTCTCTGGTCTTCATCATGGTGAAGAACCTCAGAGAGAATCAGGCCTGTGTCACCTCATATTTATACCCCAGTCAAACAGGAAGTACCTGTTCACCCCTTCAGAGGTCCTGCTCACACAGGTGAAGATGAAAATATAAAATAGGACTGGAAATATGAATCAGTGAGCGTTATTGTTAAGAATGTAATGTTTCTTATAATTTTGTAAAAGAGTAAAAGTCTTTTTCGTGGATAATTTGAATTAAAGATGATCGACATAGACAAAGACATTTTTTGCATCTCACTTTAATCATTTTCCTAAAGCTCTTTATGTTGTTTTCTCTGGGTTTTAGTTGAATAAAATAAAATTTATTCAAAGCTATTTAATTACTATGAAGGCGTAGATGTGTCTTCGTCATGGCTGACTAAAAATAAAAAGTAATCTTATTGCTCAAAATTCCAAATATTGATTATCACCAAATATCATCAGTTGGTTTCTGGATTTGCAGACGATCCATCGGCCGACGTTCATCAAAGCCTGTTTTTTCTGAACAACTACCTCATTAATAATAATAATAAATTGGACCTATATGAAGAAAACAAGTTTATGAATTTATGCGCGCACTTTATGCATAAACTCTCTCTCTCTCTTCTTCTCTCACCCTCTTTCGCTATCTGTCTCTCATACTCTCGCTCTTCTCTCTGTCTCTCGCTCTCTCTATCTCGCCCTCTTCGCTCTCTGTCTCTGTCTCTCTCTATCTCGCTCTCTCTTTTGCTCCTTCCTCTTTCTCACTCTCTCTCTTCCCTTTTCTCTCTCACTTTTTCTCGCTCTCACACTATCTCGCTCTCTCTTGCTCGCTTACACTGTCTCTCGCTCACCCTCTTTTGCTGTGTGTGTGTGTGTGTGTGTGTGTGTGTGTGTGTGTGTGTGTGTGTGTGTGTGTGTAGGTCAAACGGGTATTATTCCTCGGCTTAAAGCCCAAAAGGCTGTGATTGGTGCAGAGGGTTTGCTGGGTTGACTCCTATTGGTGGAGCTGGCGTTAAAGCCGAGGATAAAGGTTCACGTTCTACCGATGTAAAACATCAACAACAAGCGACTGTAAATACAGTTTAACAGTGAGTGTGTGTGTGTGTTCATCCACGAATCCTGTCTGATTTTGTGTACTATGAGACGTGTTGTGGAAAAGTGCAGTTATTAACAGTAAAAGTATTCATATCAGGTTTAATGTAGTTAAACGATAAATTTGACGTCACAAGATGAAAGTTGTTTTTTTTGCTCCTCACCTGGAAATGTGGCTCCTGGAGGATCCGGGACAGTTCGGCCGTGCTGTCGTCTTTCACTTTGAGGTTGTTGATGTCTCCCAGAATCTCCGTCACCAGCTCCACGTTGTTGTCCTGCACCGCCTCCAGCTTCACCTCCTCCTGCTGCTCCTGGGCCTGAGGGGGACGGAGAAGCTCAGGGAGGGTCGTCGTGTTCTCGCTCTCTCACGACTCTTTGTGACGTCCGACGCCGTCGTCCCAGACAACAAGCAAGACACCCCAAAATACCCACAATCCCCTGCTTTGTACAGGCGATTCCCCTGACTGAACTCCGTACATCCGGAAAACAGTGTTTTCTTTTTAATAAAAAAAATAAAGCTCTAAAATATGAGTTATTAAAATAGAATATGATGTAAAGAAGATAAAATCTGAAAGGGTGGATTTATATGAATCAAATTTGGACTAAATCCAGCTGTTGAAAAGTGCTAGCCCAAAAACGTGTGGCAACAAAGCTGCCCTAGTCGCCAAAATATGCAACTGACGTTTCCAAAAATCAATCCAGTTCTTCGTCACACTGAGACCTATGAGGTATAAAACTGTTTTTGAGTTATCGCATTAACACGAAGCGTCTAAGCACGCGGTGGCGGCGAAGACGAGTCCATAATATCCCTGACTTTCCGTGGAAACAGTGAAACAGACTTTTATTTTATGGTAGTGGTGATATTTGAGTCCATTCCACATGCATGTCGGCGCTGATTCAGTGAGAGTATTCCTCTGTGTGTTACCATGTTGAAAGTCAACACAAAACGTGTTTATACTTGTCGTTTCCGTCCTGTGAGAGCAGATAGATGGTGGAAAATGAGTCGGTACAGCAGAAGCTTGAAGCTGTCCTCTAACTGACCTCAATGCCTGTCAGACATCCTGCAGCGCCGAAGACGTGAGTCAGAGCAGGGGGCGGGTTATATCTCAATGTTTCCTCTAAATATAAATGTTATATCTCAATGTTTCCTCTAAATATAAATGTTATATCTCAATGTTTCCTCTAAATATAAATGTTATATCTCAATGTTTCCTCTAAATATAAATGTTATATCTCAATGTTTCCTCTAAATATTAATGTTATATCTCAATGTTTCCTCTAAATATAAATGTTATATCTCAATGTTTCCCTTTAAATATAAATGTTATATCTCAATGTTTCCTCTAAATATAAATGTTATATCTCAATGTTTCCTCTAAATATAAATGTTATATCTCAATGTTTCCTCTAAATATAAATGTTATATCTCAATGTTTCCTCTAAATATAAATGTTATATCTCAATGTTTCCTCTAAATATAAATGTTATATCTCAATGTTTCCTCTAAATATAAATGTTATATCTCAATGTTTCCTCTAAATATTAATGTTATATCTCAATGTTTCCTCTAAATATAAATGTTATATCTCAATGTTTCCCTTTAAATATAAATGTTATATCTCAATGTTTCCTCTAAATATAAATGTTATATCTCAATGTTTCCTCTAAATATAAATGTTATATCTCAATGTTTCCTCTAAATATAAATGTTATATCTCAATGTTTCCTCTAAATATAAATGTTATATCTCAATGTTTCCTCTAAATATAAATGTTATATCTCAATGTTTCCTCTAAATATAAATGTTATATCTCAATGTTTCCTCTAAATATAAATGTTATATCTCAATGTTTCCTCTAAATATAAATGTTATATTTCAATGTTTCCTCTAAATATAAATGTTATATCTCAATGTTTCCTCTAAATATAAATGTTATATCTCAATGTTTCCTCTAAATATAAATGTTATATCTCAATGTTTCCTCTAAATATAAATGTTATATCTCAATGTTTCCTCTAAATATAAATGTTATATCTAAATGTTTCCTCTAAATATAAATGTTATATCTCAATGTTTCCTCTAAATATAAATGTTATATCTCAATGTTTCCTCTAAATATAAATGTTATATCTCAATGTTTCCTCTAAATATAAATGTTATATCTCAATGTTTCCTCTAAATATAAATGTTATATCTCAATGTTTCCTCTAAATATAAATGTTATATCTCAATGTTTCATCTAAATATAAATGTTATATCTCAATGTTTCATCTAAATATAAATGTTATATCTAAATGTTCATCTAAATATAAATGTTATATCTAAATGTTCATCTAAATATAAATGTTATATCTCAATGTTTCCTCTAAATATAAATGTTATATCTCAATGTTTCCTCTAAATATAAATGTTATATCTCAATGTTTCATCTAAATATAAATGTTATATCTCAATGTTTCCTCTAAATATAAATGTTATATCTCAATGTTTCCTCTAAATATAAATGTTATATCTCAATGTTTCATCTAAATATAAATGTTAAATCTAAAATGGTGTAATTTGCATTTTTTCTAAACACATAAATCCAACATTTGGATCTAGATTTAACTTATTAGATTTAACATTTAGATATAAAATATAGATTTAATTTATTAGATATAACATTTAGATTTAACATTTTGAGCTAAATGTGTCAAAACCCTGCGGTTAAAATCAGCGTGTGCTACGTTTCCAAACGGCGCCCATATCTGCGTGAACTAGTAAAACTTTAGCTCCTCGGTCACATCAAGCCAAGTGACGCTGGGCTGAGTGGGGTACTCTGCTGCTGCCCCCCGCCCCCATCTACCGGTGTGTTACCTCAACCAGGGGACGTACAGTGGGACTTTCCATGATGCCGCGCAGGAAGAGCAGGTCGATGTCTTTGGCGCGAGCGGAGGTGGGAAGTTCGCCCACATTGTCCAACAACTGCTGCATGGCTGGACAGAGAGACAGAGACAAAAAGACGGACTCAAGATGTAGTTTTTTTTGGTTATCTGCGTATACTTTGAATCCAAACGGGCGACTTCTTTAAGGGTGACGTCATTTTCCTGATCTGGTCACTTTTGTCTAGTAAATTAGCAAAATCTCACTTTTAGTGAAGTTTTATTTAAAGCCCGATATTGTGCTGCATTTTGTCAAGAACTGCTGGAAATGAAATATTAATAATGAACAATGAAAGGTCATCGGCGTATAGAGATCTTCATGTTCAAGCGAACCGAAGTTAACTCGCATAATATGAGAGCGAACTCTGAAGGGAAAAACCAGATTTTAAAAAAGCTGGACGGCTTCGTCTCCACCCTCCCGAGAGAAAGACGGGGTTAGACAAGATACTAGTAGTAGAAATAAAGCTTTTGTGGCATTCATAAACACACACACAGATAAACACCTACACACAAACACACATATACACACACGCACGCATAGATATACACCTACACACAGACACTACAAACACACAGATACACACACGCAGATATAAACCTACACACACAAACACTACAAACACTGATACACACACACACATAATGACAGAGATACAGACATACAAACACACACAGATACACTCACACAGATACAAACACACAGATACAAACACATACATACACTACAAACACACAGACACACACGCACACAGACACTACAAACACACAGATACACACAAAGATATACACTTACACACACTACAAACACAGACACACACACACATTGACACAGAGATACAGACACGTATGCACAGACACAACGACACACAGAGATACACAAACAGATACAGACATGTACGCACAGACACACAGATACAGACATGTACACACAGACACACACACACACTAGGTTCTTGAAACCAGTCTAAGTTCCCTTCAGACACTTGTGAATGTGAGTCATCATATATTTACAGTGTGAAGTAAGTAAACGTCCGGTCGGCGTTTCTTTTCTCCACAATCCTGTGATCATCCTCCACCTCGGCTCACGTGTCTCAGAGAGAAAACGATGAGTCACTCTCTGTCACCTCAGTCGTGTTTTTAGGCTCGTAGGTAAGTTAGGAAATACTGCCGAGTCATTGCTTAAAGAGTCTCCTCTCAAACAGTCATTAACTTACAGAACATGTTGAGAGTTTACGTCACGTGTAAAAACTGAATGTCATGAATTTAGATTTGTGGACTTAGAAGTTTTAGTATTTTTCATCTAAAATTAATGCCTTTCTAGCAGACGCTATCATATTTATCTTACAGAAGTTTTAAAGTGGGAGGAATAACGGTGAAAATGCCAATTTACAGCGTTTTTTGTCCCGACAGAGAGAATATCCCTCTGCTGCTTGACGACCGAACAGACTGACTGCATTAGTGGAAGGCTCCCAGCAAAAACAGACCATAAATATTTATCACTCTCAGCGTTAAATGTGTAGGAGGTTAAAAACTGCACTGCAGAAAATCTACAGTATTTCCATAAAGCAACCGATCAACAACAAAGAAACGCAATTTAAAAAATCAATTAGTATACGGTGATGTGGAACGAGGATGGAGTCATACGATGAAGATCTGGGAAAGAGTCGTCGAGGATAAGTTAAGAAAAGAGGGAACAAGCACTTCAGGTGAGATGTTTGCTCTGAGAGTGATGACGGAGAAGTAAAGAGGAGGTCAGAAGGAGCTGGTGGAGAAGAACAGAGGAGGTCAGAAGGAGCTGATGCAGAAGAACAGAGGAGGTCAGAAGGAGCTGATGGTGAAGAACAGAGGAGGTCAGAAGGAGCTGATGGTGAAGAACAGAGAAGGTCAGAAGGAGCTGATGGAGGAGAACAGAGGAGGTCAGAAGGAGCTGATGGTGAAGAACAGAGGAGGTCAGAAGGAGCTGCATCGTCTCTTTGTGGATTTAGAGGAAGAGTAGGTCTGAGTGGCGAGGGAGGAATTGTGGGATTGCATGAGGAAGTCTGGGGAGACAGAAGTATCTATGAAGCTGTATGACGGCGCTGAGGTGTGCAGTAGGAGTAACGGATGGGTTCAAAGTGGAGGTGGGACTGCATCAAGGATGGGCTCTGAGCCCCTTTTTGTTTGCTATGGTGATGGACAGACTGACAGAGGAGGTCAGCAGGAGTCTCCATGGACTCTGATGTTGGTGGAGGACATTGTGATCTGCAGTGAGAACAGGGAGCAGGTCATGGAGAACCAGGAGAGGTGGAGGTATGTGCTGGAGAGAAGAGGAATTAAAGACAGAATACATGTGTGTGAACGAAAGGGAGGCAGGAGGAACGGTGAGGATGAGGTGCAGGAGTTTGAAGAAGTGAATGCAGACAGGGTGGAGTTGAGTGTGAGGAGTTATCTGTGACAGAAGAGCAGCTGCAGGATTTAAGGGAATGGTTTCCAAGATGGTTAGATGGTGTGTAGAAGATCTGGGTCCAGTTCCATGTGGGAAAAAAAAAATGCAACATCCCACTTCAAAGAATATTAAACCTGCAGTCAAGCCCTTCGTCATCTCACTGTGGAGGTGGCAGTGAGATGATGATGGGCTTCTTTAGGACCAGGACCTCCTCACATTAAAAACATTATTACTGCTATCTGAACCTTCTGAAGAAGAATGTCAGACCTTCAGTCTGTAAGAGTCAATCTAGATGAAGCTCAAAGTGCAACTGGGTCATTGACCAGCGTCGGAGCAGGTCCGCCTGAGAGTGGTCCAAAGGAATGTGATCTAGTCAGAGTCTGGACCAGAACCCAATTTAGATGCTGTGGTTGGGCCTAAATAGAACCATTCATGCTCACGAGACCTCTGAGGTGGTTCAACATAAGCGGTTCTGGAGGGAAGACTGGGGCCAGAATCCCTCAGTAGAAGGTGTAGCTCTAGAGTCTAGACAAACTTCCTTTTCTGGAACGGCTCATATTGAACGTTCGCTGAAGCGGATTCTCCAGAGACAGTTTTTATTGTCATTCTTTGATGTCTGTTAACGTGTTTTTCCTCTCTCTGCATTCATGTCTGATGAAGAGGAGCAGCAAACTGAGCAGCTGCTGGTCATAGAAGCTGAACGCACCATTACCAAATTCTGCTTAGGGAACCAATTGGCTAGGGGCGGTCCAGTATATAAATACATAAACATACAAACATATATATTTATATATATACAAACATATACAAACATATATAAACATACAAACATATATAAACATACAAACATACATAAACATACAAACATATACAAACACACATAAACATACAAACATACATATACACACAAAAACATACAAACATACATAAACATACAAACATACATATACAAACACACATAAACATACAAACATACATAAACATACAAAAACATACAAACATACATAAACATACAAACATACATATACAAACACACATAAACATACAAACATACATAAACATACAAACATATACAAACACACATAAACATACAAACATACATATACAAACACACATAAACATACAAACATACATAAACATACAAACATATACAAACACACATAAACATACAAACATACATATACAAACACACATAAACATACAAACATACATAAACATACAAACATATACAAACACACATAAACATACAAACATACATATACAAACACACATAAACATACAAACATACATAAACATACAAACATATACAAACACACATAAACATACAAACATACATAAACATACAAACATATACAAACACACATAAACATACAAACATACATAAACATACAAACATATACAAACACACATAAACATACAAACATACATATACAAACACACATAAACATACAAACATACATAAACATACAAACATACATAAACATACAAACATACATAAACATACAAACATATACAAACACACAAACATACAAACATACATATACAAACACACATAAACATACAAACATATACAAACACACATAAACATACAAACATACATATACAAACACACATAAACATACAAACATACATAAACATACAAACATATACAAACACACATAAACATACAAACATACATATACAAACACACATAAACATACAAACATACATAAACATACAAACATATACAAACACACATAAACATACAAACATATACAAACACACATAAACATACAAACATATACAAACACACATAAACATACAAACATACATATACAAACACACATAAACATACAAACATACATAAACATACAAACATATACAAACACACATAAACATACAAACATACATATACAAACACACATAAACATACAAACATATACAAACACACATAAACATACAAACATATACAAACACACATAAACATACAAACATACATATACAAACACACATAAACATACAAACATACATAAACATACAAACATATACAAACACACATAAACATACAAACATACATATACAAACACACATAAACATACAAACATATACAAACACACATAAACATACAAACATACATAAACATACAAACATATACAAACACACATAAACATACAAACATACATAAACATACAAACATATACAAACACACATAAACATACAAACATATACAAACACACATAAACACACAAACACACATATACATACAAACATATACAAACATTCATAAACATACAAACATATACAAACACACATAAACATACAAACACACATAAACATACAAACATATACAAACATTCATAAAAATACAAACATACATATACAAACACACATAAACATACAAACATACATAAACATACAAACATATACAAACACACATAAACATACAAACATACATAAACATACAAACATATACAAACACACATAAACATACAAACATACATACATACATATACATACAAACATATACAAACACACATAAACATATACAAACATACAAACACACATAAACATACAAACACACATATACATACAAACATATACAAACATTCATAAACATACAAACATATACAAACACACATAAACATACAAACACACATAAACATACAAACATATACAAACATTCATAAACATACAAACATACATATACAAACACACATAAACATACAAACATACATAAACATACAAACATATACAAACACACATAAACATACAAACATACATAAACATACAAACATATACAAACACACATAAACATACAAACACACATAAACATACACACAGCAGGATCCCGACAAACATCTGCGTTTATGCAGCCTCTGCTGAACTTATTTCCAGTATTGATTCATCCCAGCCTGTCCAAAGAACCACCCGCATATTTATGAACAACAACAACAACAACAAACAACATTTAGATCCATGTTCACACAACAACTCCTCTGTGAACGTCTACCAGCTACTGCAGACACCACCTGCTTAAGATTTCCTACCTTTATGCTTATCAAGGAAACGCAACACGGACCCAACCAGACAACAGCCTGACAACAAAACAACTCAAAGTCCATCTTAGCCATTTTAAGATTTTATAACCCCCCATAGACCTTAGAGCAAGGAAGAACAGGAGCTATTTTGGGAAACGCCAGTTGCAAATTTGCTTATCAACCATAAGTCTTAGTCATAACTAGTTAACTGTGTTTATTTCCATTATTGAGTCACTGTGGGATCTGATCCTAGAGCAGACTGCTGACTTCACAGAAACACTTAGGTCGAGTCACTACGGACTGTTTGAGATTATTAATGAGTCACATTTAATCTGAGGGGTTCAATCAGGGGGATTGCTGGTACCACTCAGGGTGTTGGGGGCTTTTCAAGGATAGACGACAGTGTCGGTGTAGTTGCCCGTTAGCGGGTTGCATCTCTGTGCGTGCTCTCGCTAATCTTCGCTATTATCCCCATAATCTTCATTTTTAAAACTTAATTACCGGCCGGACAATCAAAACTACTTCACGTCATCTGACGTCCTTAAAGTTCGACTGTTTTTCCGGGAACTCGTTCAATAATTAATCTCAATTATTTACACGTGTTTTCAGGTTTGTTAGCTTCTTTAGCGTGGCGTAGTTGCTGCTACGCTAAGCTTAAGGGGCCCAAAAGTTTGAGAAGTCGTGAGATAAACCAGCTTAACTAGTTTGAATAACAGTAATTACATTTTAACTACAGGGATAAATTCAAGTACAGCGTTGACGTCACATCAAAACTAAGTTTTGCATTTTGAGAATGCATGAAAATGATCTAGCTAGCACTGGAGCAGAGAGGCTAGGAATGAAACAGTTCAAATAGTTCGCTTAAAATTAGAAGTAAGATACAGTAGTTGACTGAATGTATGAGAAATACATAGAATAATACTAATAATAGTGAGTAAATTGTCAAATATTTACATGAAAATATAAAATAATTAGTTAAAACTCTACAATAATGGCTAAGAAAGTTGAATTAGCTTAGTTATTAAAATATCTTGTGGATAAATAGCCAAAGATTAAATAAGATCATTCTTAATTAGTCCAACAGTGGAGACGCAAAGGGCAAAATTTAATTAATATAAAAAGTACGAGCACGAAGTAAACGCCAGAGAGGTATTTCTCTCTATTTGCAAAGAGTAAAATAAACAAAAACAACGCTTACGATAATTACCCATTGTGCATAATCAAACTGTTTAAATAGCTAAAAGCAACGTACAAATTACTGAATGTTGTTTTTTTACCACGTTACCTGGAAACACATCTAAGGCAACTTTAACAATTAGAGCTCAATTTTCTGCAAACGCCAAAATGAACAGAAGAACTAAGAGTATTAAATATAATCTAGTCTAAATCTATTTAAATGACCATGACGACTTCAGGGATTACTTCAAATCATCCGACAGGCTGTGGGGACGCAGCAAAAAAAAAAAAAAAAAAGCCTATAATCTACTTTTAGAAGGTAATAGAAAATATCACACAATCCCTTCTCTCTGCATGAACTATGAAACAGTAAATACTACCTGTTAGGAGTTTATTAATTAAATTAAATAATAATAATAATTATCATTATTTCTCAATAATAATATTTATGAAATAAGTGGAATGAGATGAAAAAAAATGTCTTTATTGTCCTTTCCCGTGATCTTTAATTCAAATAGTTCCCAAAAATCTAACCTTGATGTTAAGTAACAAAATTAAAACTATTACATTCTTAATACAAAGAATATTTTTTTCTCTTAAAAGGTTTATGGCACAACTATTATTAGCATATTCCCAGTCCTGTTTTATATTTCTATCTTCACATGTGTGAGCAGGAACTCTGAAGTGGTGAACAGGTACTTCCTGTTTGACTGGGGTATAAATATGAGGTGACACAGGCCTGATTCTCTCTGAGGGTCTTCACCATGATGAAGACCAGAGAACACAGCAATGACATTTAAAACGTTTTAGAGGAAAAATAAAAAAACATTTTCCTACTTTTAATGTTGTTACTCGTGTTAAAGGTTAGTTTCTCTCAATAATTTGATTTAAAAACCTTTTAATGTCCTGCTCAACTGTTTAGTTAAGCACATTTTTGTGGTCACTGCTTCTTACCGACTGAACCTGGTTATAATATGACCCATTGGCAGCATGTATGTGCTAAAGAGTAAGGGGCCAAGGACGGAGCCCTGAGGGACACCGCAGGTCAAAGGGGCCACCGAGGAGGAGGCGTTAACCGTGGCTTCCGAGAAAAGCCTATTCAATAAGTAGGTTTGTATTTATTTATTTTTACATATTAAAGCATGTGAGGACTTACTAAACAGAATGATGTCATGTGATACAACCAAGAAAAAAAAAAAATCTGATACGGGTCATATCGTTTCCTAAAAACATAATTCACTAAAACACTGAGGTAATTTAATTAAAATGAAATATTTCCCATGAAATAGCAAAAGACATCATGACATAATTTCCTTAATCTGATTAAAACTGTTTAAAAACATGCGTTTAATAACATGCGTTTAAAAACATGCGTTTAAAACATGCGTTTAAAAACATGCGTTTAAAAACATGCGTTTAAAAACATGCGTTTAAAAACATGTGTTTAAAAACATGCGTTTAAAAACATGCGTTTAAAAACATGCGTTTAAAACATGCGTTTAAAAACATGCGTTTAAAAACATGCGTTACCAAAACGATTTTTTCATCTAATGGTTAAATTTAGAGCGTCTGAGATTTTAAGTCAATAAATGCCACAAAGAAATAAAAGGGTAAAGGGTAAAAGATCGTGGAAATAGACAATAAAGACATTTTTTGCATCTCTATTTACTTTTAAAGGGTTTCAATCGTTCATAAATCCCTTCAGTCCCTCAGAGTACAAAAATGAAAGACGACAGTATTTTTCTACTCGTTAAAGTACGTGACACCTGACCTCTTCTTTCTCCCTGCCTCACCTCCAGAAGTATCTGCTTCCTGGGTGGACTGCACAGCCGGGAGACCCTCCACGACGGGCGGTACCGCAGGCGTCCCGTCCTCCTCCTGTCCCCCATTAGGACAGACGTCCTCCATAGCTGTGACCATTGGCAATCCCTTCGTCTTCCTCCTCCCTGCCTCCACAAGTCTGTTAAGACTAAAGGCTAGCAAAAACCACCAGCAGCTGTGCAAACTAGGTCCTCGGTCCTCCGGCCGCCTGGGTCGGCACCGCTGACCCGCTAAACTCCCCCCTCCCCCGAGCTCAGAGAGAACGGCTGCAGAGGAGATGGGTTGGAGGACGGAGAACGAAGACAGAGACACAAAGAGAGGGACAACAGAGTGGGATTAAGATCAGGGGATATTAAGAGATGAGTATGGAAGGAGGAGGAAGAGGGAAGACGAGGGAAGAGATCTAAGAGGAAGGGGAGACGTCCGACGTGGAGTTCTGAGACACGGGCGTGAGAGGAGACGGAGTGAGGTTTGAAAACAGGACGGCACACACAGATGTGGACATGTGTTCCTCGCTCGTCAATCTCCTCCCTCCCCCCGGGTTTAATACTGTCCCTGCCCACCCACACTTAATCCCAGCGTCCTCTCCTGCTGGCAGGGGCTCGCCTGAGTACCCCTCCCCTTATTTACCCCACCCCTCCAAAGTAAAGGTCCCCGTCTAGACGGGACACACGGACACACAGACACACACACACACTCAGGCCACTAGAATGTGTCATTATGTCATTAATCTCACATGGGTAAGGGTCGGCTGAGGAGGGGGCCCTCATTCTCCTCCTCCTCCTCCTCCTCCTCCTCCTCCTCCTCCTCCTCCTCCTCATTAAGGCTGCTCAGGCTCTGGACGTCCCGCTGCAGCAAACGTGCAGAAACTCTCAACATGTGCAGATTGTTCTGCTGCGTACTCCCTCAGCGGCGGGCCGCCTCCTTGAAGCAGCTTGTGTCGGCCTGATTGGAGCTTTTCCTCTCCCACTTTTTTTTTTCTTCTTTCTTTCTTTTGTTCCATCTTTCTCTTTCAGAATTATTGTGCGTCTACATTTTTTGATTTATGAGGTGAGATTTGAGATGTGCGCCACTTCCTGTAGAGTCAATTTCTGTGGAGATGCCGGAAATAAACGACACCGAAGAAAAAAACCTTTTCGGAAACTACCTCGTCTTCTCCGACAGCAAGGGTGTATCCCTGAAAAGTCCCCAATCCCCTGCGTTATACAAGCAAGCCCCGTGATTGAACCCGTCAAATTAAATGTAAAGTCTCTGTAAGTCTTTATGAAATGTTATTCATAAAGAAAATCTCCCTTTTTAACAAAAATATGAACAAAGAGTAAAATATGACGTATACAAGATAAATATCCACCGAATTTGGACTTTATCGGAGAAACAGTTGAGAAATTACAAGCTGCAAACTTTAAGAGCTAAAGCTCCTCCTAGTGGCAGATATATGCAACTGACCTTTCCCAAAAATCAATGCAGTTCTTCCTCACACTAAGGTTTACAGGGGTATACAATTTCAAAATGATCCATGAAAAATGTTTATGTTCTCATATATAAAAAATAAAAAATCTCTAGACATAAAATAGAATGTTAGAGATTATATTAGTTTATAAATAAAATATGAAATGTTGGAGTAAAATATGACAAACACAAGATGGACCTCGTCAATTAGACGGACCAAATTTGGACACAATCGGACTAACGGTTAGGACGTTATGTTTGAAAAACAGAGTTTTTAGTAAAAAAGAATCTCTTTGCTGTGAGTTACATATTTTAGTAATGAAAAATATAACAGTAAAATAAGACATAAGGAAAATAAATCTCCTTGAGTCGATTCATCTGCACCGACTTTGGACTAAATCGGACCAACAGTTGAGAAATCATGGCCAAAAAACAGCTTTTGTGATAAAGCTGCCCTTAATTTTGAAAATATACCATCGACTTTTCACAAAATGAGTCCAGTTCTTCCTCACACTCAGGAGAACTTGAATGTCTCATCAGTCTATGTTGAGATGTTTCATTGGATGAAAGGTGGCATGAACTAAATAACTACAATTGTAATTTCTCCTCTATATAGTCGCCACCATCGCCAAAAAACCAAGAAGCTTCTCCTGGAGAGTCAAAGCTGTCAGGCTGCAGGGAAGAACCTCCATCATCTCGTCGATGGTGGACATCTAAAGAGGTTCTACTCCTTCAGCATCCATAAAGCCCCTCCCCGAGCATCAGAGCGGCACAAAGAACGGATCTGTAGGGATTTAATCCGACCCGCCTCTCCCTCCACTCAAGTCAACCCCTCCCCCAACACAACCCCGGGACACTGGATTTAATCCGGCCACGAAAGCGTAGGATTACAGAACCTCTCTCTCCTCCCCTCACCAGAACCAGAGTTCACAGACGGAATTACAGGCACACTTTAAAAAATGAGTCAAATGAGACGCCGAAAATGTCTTTAGTGTCTAAACCCATGATCCATGGAGATTCAAATTATTCAACCTTCATGCAAAATTTAAAAAAAACATGACATTCTTAACACTAAACTAATATTTTTCTCAAAAACACGTGTGCAACAATTATTAGTATCCTAGATTTTATATTTAGCTCCGCCCCCTTTGCCACAATAACAGCCTGAGTCTCCTTCTGTAGTCTGTGATGAGGTCTGAAGACACATGGAGAAGATCTGAGACCATTCCTCCATACAGAACCTCTCCACCTCCTTCAGGTTCTGAGGTCCACACTGGTGGACTCTCCTCTGCAGCACATCCTACAGATGTTCTGTTGGGTTTAGGTCAGGTGACTGAGATGGTCATGACAGAACCTTTATTCTGTGACCTCTGAACCATTCTTGGGTTGATGTTGAGGTCATCTTCAGATCATTGTCCTGCTGGAAGGTCCAACCACGACCCACTTTAAGGTTCTGACAGGCTTTTAGGTTTTCATCCAGTATCTGCTGGTGTTTGATGGAGTCCATGGAACCATGTCTTAACAAGATGTCCAGAACCTTTGGAAGAAAAACAGCCCCACAGCATCAGAGATCCACCACCAGACTTCACAGTGGGTATGAGGAGCTTTTCCTTATTGCTTTCTTTCGTGCTAGACCACACCCATCTTAGATGTTTGTAGACAAAAAGCTCTACTTTGGTCTCATCTAACCTCTGACCTTGTTCCAGTGAAGGTCCCAGTGGTGTTTGTCAAACTGTAACAGCGTTAGCTTGTGTGTGGACGACAGCAGAGGCTTTTTTCTTGCTATCCTCCCAAACAGCTGGTGTTGGTGTCGGCGCCATCTGATGGTGGTTAGGGAGACTTTCTGACACAAAGATTCAACTGACCTCTGACCTCTCTAGCTGTGATTCTTGGAGAGTCTTTATCCAGTCCAACCATCCTCTTCACAGTGTGTGGGGTCAGTTTACAGACACGTCCTCTTCCAGGTTGATGTCTAACATCTCCAGTCTCTTTAAACTTCTTCATTATTGATCTAACTGTTCAAACTGACATTTGAACTGCTGAGAGATGTTCTTGTCTCCATTGTCAGATTTGTGCAGCTCTACAACTTTTCTTTGCTCCTCATTGCTGTGTTCTCTGGTCTTCATCATGGTGAAGAACCTCAGAGAGAATCAGGCCTGTGTCACCTCATATTTATACCCCAGTCAAACAGGAAGTACCTGTTCACCACTTCAGAGTTCCTGCTCCAGCAGCTGAACCAAAAGATTGTTTTTTTATTTGATTAGATTTTTGTGTAATACTTGAATTAAAGGTCATGGGTAAACACAACAAAGATAATATTTGCATCTCATTTCAATCTTTTCTTCTTTTTTTTTTTAAAGAGTGGAAACAGGATGATGTGCCGCTGGTTCGCCCCTCCTTTCCTGATGTAAATCAAAACTGCTAGAAATGTCTTCTAACAAAATGCTTTTTTGTGACACAAGTTTCAAAGAAAAGACACATCATCACGTCGATCCTGCTGCTGCGGCATATTTCATTCCGACAGATGAGTTTGTGATTACAGAGCGAGAATAAATGAAGTCTTTTCTCTAACTGCTCCTCTTCAGAGAGTAAGAAAGTCAGTCGGAGGAGAAAACATAACTTCATGGAAAATAAGACATGACTCTACTCTTAATAAGACGCCATGTTTCATGAAAGAATGGGTTAGATGTCCGGTAACAAGCCAGGTTCTGAACCCACGTAGAGGCTGAGCTGGTGTTTCAGGAGTGTCCGTGATAAAAACTTAACTATGTGTCGGCATGCGAACAACCCTGGAGAGAAAGTCGTGACGGTATCCGACACATGAAGACGGAACCGAAAAGAAAACGCTGCTTCCTAACTTCCTTAAAACCTATTTTGAGGATAATTATGAGGGTAATAATCGGCGCCTCCTCGCCGCGGTGCCTGGTTGACACGTCAGAAAACATTTTCTCTGGATTGAAGATAACCAGGGTGATGATGAAGAAGTTGGATTTACCTGCGTGAGTCGGCGAAGACCAACCCCGGTCGCTAACGGCAGCTCATCAGTCAGCTGTGAAAACCTAGAGAGAGAAAAGAGAGAGAGAAAGAGAGAGAGAGAGAGAGAGATATCCCCGTCAGACAAAATATTCAGGCTGATACTATTATTCCTTAAGATCACGGCCCTTTTCAGATCTTACACCCACACAGACCTAAGTGCGAGGAAGAACTGGATTGATCTTTTGAGGAAGGTTGGGTTGTACGTTTCCAACACAAGGGGGAGCTTTAGCTCCGAAGGTTTTCTGCCCTGATTTCTCAACTGTTGGTCTGATTTGGTGCAAATTGGGTGAATAGATTTGAGGAGATCTATTTGGTTTATGTCATACTTTACTCACTAGGGGGCGCTTTTTTCATTAGAAACACCTTTCTGGAAATAACTCAAAAACTATTCAATAAATCATTTTCACATTTTATACCCAAGTAGACTTTAGTGTGAGGAAGAACTGGATTGATTTAGGGAGAGATCTGTTGTATATTTCTGCACTAGGGGGAGATTTATCACCAACAGTTCTTGGGTCATAATTTCTCATGCATTAGTCCGACTTTGTCTGAATTTGGTGCCTGAATCGACTCAAAGAGATCTATCTTTTACATTTTACTTCAGTAGTTCATATTTAACTCACTAGGGGGAGCTTTTTTTTTAAAAACGGTGACAGAAAATTTTAATTGAGGACTTAATTCAAGGGGAAATTCTTGTACGTAAAACGCAGGGGGATTAAGAACTTTTCGGGGAAATACCCTTACTGTCAGGGACGACAGAGTAGGACTAGTTTCTTCTCTTTTTTTTCCTGTTTTATATTTATCTTTTTGATTGCAATTGATTGAAAATGGGCCGATTTGACACCTCAAAATAAAAAAAAGTTTTTTTAAAAATTCATTTTAACCCTTCAATTTCCTATCCAAGAAAAAAAAATATGGAAAAATGAATCTTTTGCATGTTTTATTTATTTTGGGACATTTATGAATAAAGCATATTTTAAAACCGTAAAAAAAAAAAAAAGTTACAGTTGTTACATTTTTTTGGTTTGGTAAGTAAGTCATCATATGCTTTAATACACCCAAAAATAAATCTGATTTAAAGAACAGGACTTTTCCTATAGTCAAGGTTACGCCTCCTCCGTTGACTTGTGGTGTCCCCCAGGGCTACATACTTGGCCCCCTACCCGTTAGCATATATATGCTGTCACTGGATCACGAAAAAAACGTCTCAATATTAGCTCAACCAAACATTCGAGCAGGACTTCAAAGGTTTAAAGTTACAAAAGTTCTAAATAACATTTGAAACATTGAAATCTCGATTTTGCATTGATTTAAAGTTCTTGTGGTTAAACAGTCAGAGACAAAAACAATAAAGACTCTTGATAAACTCTTGCTTATCTCGTCTACACTGATAAATGTTGCACTGCTAGTAGAGAGAACGCTAGAAGAATAGTAGTCAGTTCTCATTATCTTAAAAAAATGGGAACTGACTGGTTAAATGACATCATCAGTCCAAAGGCCGCACAGTAAAGCAGAAAACTACCACAACGCCAGAGGTCCTGTGGGCCTAGTTTCTTCTTCTACCTCCTCTGTGAATGTAGATGGAGTAGACTTATTCCCCTCCAAATACCCAGAATGCACTACAGGATGCTAAGAGCCTAATTGGACTGCGGCGTCGTGCAGCACTAAAACCATCCATGCTGCGCCGGGTACTATTGTGAAATGGACCAATGGAAAATGCATGCTTGCAAAAAAAAAAGAAAGAAAAAAGGAAATGAAGTGATTACAAATATCCGATGCCTTCACCCGCCCACCAAACAATAGATCATCACTCTTCCTCGCTTCATTTAGTTCAGCCTCTTTCTCGCCTCCTCTACTTCCTTCTTCTCCGCCTTTGACAACAGGAGAAATATTGTTTTAACTGTGTAGAAAGTTGTTGTTTTTTTAAATCCCACCGGTTTAAAGTATCCATATATGTTCATAAATTCAGATAACTTGATTGGACACAGAAATTTAAAAAAAAAACTTTTTTAATCCGTAAAATTTACGGTAATATAACGTCAACAATGGTCGTCAGGATTTTACTGTAAAAAAATACGGTCACCGAGACATTAAGGTAAATGACTTATATTATGTCACCCATTTAAAGTTAGAGAATTAATTACATAAAATTACAGTAGATTACAACTTCTTTGACCTGAATTGAAAAAATCGGCGGCAGAAATTATTGGAAAAAAACTCTCAAATGTAAAATACCGTTAAATTCAAAACAGTATATCACTTTAATAGATATGGAGAATTATGATTAATAACGAAACTATGGAAATTTTATTATTTATGGTTAGGAGTTTCGGTAAATACAAAATTTGACTGTGAATATACAAACTTGTGAGAAAATTAAACCAACAGTACCATAATGCTACAAAATATCATATACACTTGGAAATAATGTTTATTTCTTAGTTAAAATGGTGATTTACTGTTATTTTATGTAATTAACTATGCTATACTATGCTAACTTGACACATCTTTTTTTTACAGTGTAAACTGTCTCAGACACTCAGGAAGACATCACACTGTCCACTGATCTTATTTTTGACCATAAGCACCTCCCTGGTCTCGGTTATAATAAAGCCACTGGAAGTAACGAGTGAAAAAGTTCTAGAGCTCTGAAAAGGTTCTGCACGGAATCATCACTTCTCTTCTTTTTTTTACTACACTGGGATCCTTTCAGCTATGAGAGTTAATTGGTCTTTTTTGTGTGAATGAAAGTGAAAGGAAAAGAGAGTGAGCTGAAGTCATTATGCGACACGGATTACATTCAGGCTCATTGGAAGCGAAAGATATCCTCCGGAAGAATGTTAATGGAGTTAAAGCCTCATCAAATCATCTGCACCAAAGGAGCAGCAGCCCGGCCAATCACAGGTCCCACTGAGGGGCGAGTCAAAGCTGTGAAACTCTGAGCGCATGAAAATGTAAGGAAGGAGAGAGAGAGAGGGAGTGAGGCTCAGAGAGGGACTCGGAGAGAGAGACTCAGAGAGAGAGAGAGACTCAGAGAGAGAGATAGACTCAGAGAGAGAGAGAGGGAGTGAGGCTCAGAGAAGGACTCGGAGAGAGAGACTCAGAGAGAGAGAGAGACTCAGAGAGAGAGAGAGACTCAGAGAGAGAGAGAGACTCAGAGAGAGAGAGAGACTCAGAGAGAGAGTGAGCCTCAGAACGAGAGAGAGACTCAGAGATCGACTCAGAGAGAGAGACTCAAGAGAGAGAGACTCAGAGAGAGAGACTCAGAGAGAGAGACTCAGAGAGAGAGACTCAGAGAGAGAGACTCAGAGAGAGAGACTCAGAGAGAGAGACTCAGAGAGAGAGACTCAGAAAGAGAGACTCAGAGAGAGAGACTCAGAGAGAGAGA
Source organism: Lophius americanus (assembly GCA_037951165.1). Taxonomy (NCBI): domain Eukaryota; kingdom Metazoa; phylum Chordata; class Actinopteri; order Lophiiformes; family Lophiidae; genus Lophius; species Lophius americanus. The sequence goes on from JBBDHG010000298.1 coordinate 283,673, forward strand.
CTCAGAGAGAGAGACTCAGAGAGAGAGACTCAAGAGAGAGAAACTCAGAGAGAGACTCAGAGAGAGAGACTCAGAGAGAGAGACTCAGAGAGAGAGACTCAGAGAGAGAGACTCAGAGAGAGAGAGAGACTCAGAGAGAGAGAGAGACTCAGAGAGAGAGAGAGACTCAGAGAGAGAGAGAGACTCAGAGAGAGAGAGAGACTCAGAGAGAGAGAGAGCCTCAGAACGAGAGAGAGACTCAGAACGAGAGTGAGCCTCAGAACGAGAGAGAGACTCAGAGATCGACTCAGAGAGAGAGACTCAGAGAGAGAGACTCAGAGAGAGAGACTCAGAGAGAGAGTGACTCAGAGAGAGAGACTCAGAGAGAGAGTGACTCAGAGAGAGAGACTCAGAGAGAGAGACTCAGAGAGAGAGACTCAGAGAGAGAGACTCAGAGAGAGAGTGACTCAGAGAGAGAGACTCAGAGAGAGATAAAGAGAGATTCAGGCAGAGAGAGAGAGAATGAGAGCAAGAGTGACTCAGAGAGAGAGAGAGAGAAACTCAGAGAGAGAGACTAAGGGAGAAAGAGACTCAGATATTAGATGATGTTGTGATAAAAGCCTCTCAGGTCTTGGGAGGCGTAGAGGAGAACAGGGAGGATGTGAGAGAAGAAACGCCCTCGTAACCAGTTTTTCTACAAACTGTCAGCTCACTGTGTTTCCAGAAAGGTGTTTCTAATGAAAAAAAATCCCCCTACTGAGTAAAATATGAAGTATTAGAGTAAAACACAACGTGTCCAAGTATTAAAGTAAAATGCAACGTATACATCTCATCGACTCGATCCGTAAGCACCAAATTTGGACTTTGACACATTATGGCCTCACAATTTGGGAGATAAAGCTCCTCGTAGTGTCGGAAACATATAAACGATTTGTCCCAAAATCACTCCAGTTCTTCCTCACAACGAGGTCTAAGTGGAAATAAAATTTAAAAATGATCCCTGAAATAGTTTTTGACTTATCGCCTTTGAACGAAAGATCCACGACCGCATTGATGATTCATGAATCATCATCATCATCATCATCATCATCATCATCATCATCTCCAGGACCAGCAGCTGGGTTACGACATACAGTGAGATCCGCTGTTTTTCTATCATCGATTTGAACTCTGAGCATGACCTGGACTCCGGACTTCCCCGAGGCTCTTTCATCACTATCACTCTCTCCGCTCTTTCATCCTCCTCTCGGGACAGAGGGCAAAAAAACAAATGGAAGGAGGTGTATCGTTTGTGAGCCCGGCCGCCATTGGCCGCCGTCCAGCCAAGGAAGAGTCAACAAAAAGCCAAGCAAACAGATGATGGACAGCTCATGGAAGGGGGATTATGGAGGGATCAGCGGGTTTGGTTTGTACAAAACTTCATCGCAGTCTCACAGTGTGTGTGTGTGTGTGTGTGTGTGTGTGTGTGTGTGTGTGTGTGGACACAAACATCAGCAGGCCTGAGCGGCTTTAATTCCCTCACTTCTTGTCACGCCAACAGGAAATGTCATTCTACCTCCGCGTCTCAACAAGGGAGCGCACTTTCTGATTTGACACTCTTGGATGGAGAACAATACGACATCCCTCTTCCGGGTCGTGGAACCCCACACTGGGTCGAGCCCGCGAGGCGCTTATCCTTTACGTTCCCCCTCGCTTTTATTCTCCGCCTCATAAGAACACACTCTTCTGTGCGGCACACAGCCGGCGGCGTGGCGCCGTCATCATCCCGCGTTCTTCTCCGTCACAATCAGAACCCAGACGTCCCTTCATTCAGAATCTTGAGGGGCGGCAGAGAACCATTTGTCCATTTCCTGACACGAGAGATGCTAAAAATATCCAAAGGTTTCAATGTGTGTAACAACGTATAACCAGCCTCCGGCCATCTAACCCCCCCCCCCACCACAGAAACCCTATGTAGGTCAGTCCATGCGTTAACACGGCCACTCAATAAGAGGATTACACCACCGCACCAAGACGGAAATCTCAGCAGATCAATATACTGTAAACAAGTCACCAGAACTATTGGCACCCCTCAGTATGAAACATGTGACGTAAAAAACACTCTTAACATTAAAAAAAAAAATTCTCTATAACGTTTGTCTCAAGAACAGCCTGAGTGTCCTTCTGTAGTCTGTGAGGAGGTCTGAAGACACATGGAGAAGATCTGAGACCATTCCTCCATACAGAACCTCTCCACCTCCTTCAGGTTCTGAGGTCCACACTGGTGGACTTTCGTCTGTAGCACGTCCCACAGATGTTCTGGTTGGTTTAGGTCAGGTGACTGGGATGGTCATGGCAGAACCTTTATTCTGTGACCTCTGAACATTCTTGGGTTGATGTTGAGGTGATCTTCAGATCATTGTCCTGATGAAGGTCCAACCACGACCCACTTTAAGGTTCCTGACAGACTTTTAGGTCTTCATCCAGTATCTGCTGGTGTTTGATGGAGTCCATGGAACCATGTCTTTAACAAGATGTCCAGAACCTTTGGAAGAAAAACTGCCCCACATCAGAGATCCACCACCAGACTTCACAGTGGGTATGAAGGGCATTTCTCTATGGCTTTCTTTCTTGCTAGGCCACAACCATCTTAGATGTTTGTTGCCAAGAAGCTCTACTTTGGTCTCATCTGACCTCTGACCTTGTTCCAGTGAAAGTCCCAGTGGTGTTTGTCAAACTGTAGCAGCGTTAGCTTGTAGCAGCATTAGCTTGTGTGTGGACGACAGCAGAGGCTTTTTTCTTGCTACCCTCCTAAACAGCTGGTGTTGGTGTCGGCGCCATCTGATGGTGGTTAGGGAGACTTTCTGACCCAAATATTTAACTGACCTCTGATCTGATTTAACTGACATTTTGAACTGCTGAGAGATGTTCTTGTCTCCATTGTCGGATTTGTGCAGCTCTTCTACTTTTCTTTGCTCCTCATTGCTGTGTTCTCTGGTCTTCATCATGGTGAAGAACCTCAGAGAGAATCAGGCCTGTGTCACCTCATATTTATACCCCAGTCAAACAGGAAGTACCTGTTCACCACTTCAGAGTTCTTCACTATGAAAGACATTTTTTGCATACCATTTTACATTTTAAAAGGCTGCCAGTAACTCTGTTCTTACCACAAACATGTTTTCGACTCCTTCTTTGCAAATTTACCGTCTCCAGATCTACCGCAAAAGATGAGAGGGCGCAGCTTCCCGCGGATTCCCGCCAACCTCCACCCGATCATGCAATCTTGAGTTATTACCGTTTTACATGACGCCATCCATTGTTCTCTTCACCACCAACAATAACAATCCATCTCTTTCTCGCTGATGTGGCAGCTGGTGAGTTGAGGTGATTACAGTGTCGTCAGCGGCTCATCAAACCCCCCACCCCCACCACCCCCCGGCGCCGAACATCAGCATTTCGATAATGAGCACCTTGGAAGTTAATCTAACTCGCCACATGGCCGCTCCCGTTTCCTCTCAGCCTCCCTCCCATCCCTGCCTCCTGCTGCTGATGATTAGTATGGAGGCAGGGGCCGGGGGGGTGAAGTTATAAAATAGTGTTTATGCAGGAAGGTAAAAGTGTTAAAGAAGTGAGAGAGGAAGAGATAAGGGGGAAGTCTCAGAAGATTCAGGCGGAGAGTTCTCAACCTTTTTCCTCCGTTCCAATATTTTTTTTAATATTGGAGAAGTTTTTAAAACGAATCTATTCAAATTTCGACCAACCGGCGTTTTCCGTTGAAAACCATCCAATTTAAACAACATTCAAAGATTGAAAATGTGTCTCGATTTTTTTACAGGATTGGGTTTGTTCTTGACTTTATTTTGAAGGGGAAATTATTTAAAACACTCGAGTGTTATTAGAAGTATTACCAAAAACTATCCTATTCAGGTTTTTATTTACCCTTAATCTTTATTTTTTACATATACATATTATATATATATAATGTATTTGCATATTTTCATATTTTAATTTGATAGTAGAGGGAAACTTGTTTTAATTCTGTATAAGAAAATAAACGCTTTGACTTTAATGACAAATACGCATTAAATCCGGTTCATTCCTATCATTTATGTTAAACTTATTTTATCCGAATCCACGGCAAACTGTAACGAAAGCACATAATGAATGTTAAATGTTTGCCCCACATATTTTTTTAGAGTGCCGACTTGGCAGCGAGGATAAATAATTGAATTGTTTTATCTCTGAATGAAATCTGGTGAGTCGGCACTTTACACCGAAGCCCTGAGAGAAAACAACGTTCTTCCTTGTAAAAGTTACCCACTAGGTCGTATAGCGTACTGACCGGGATACAAATATCTCATGGTGGCTGTTATGGGGTCATCTGTGTGTTGACTGTAAGGGGGTGTGGCCTGCTGCGAGGCAGGAATGAGGTTGTGTAGATACATTTGTGAGGTTTGAGACTACGTGTGTCCGTCCCTCTTTTGTTCCGCCTCTTCCTCCTTTTATCTCCAGCATCCCCCCCCCCCCCCCTTAGCTGCGTATTAATAATGGAAGAGTAGAAGCCTGAGTGTTGGATTGCTTCTTGGAATGACTCCCTCCCAAATCCAGTAATCTCCAACAACGGGAGCGTGTTTCCCGTATTATTCATGATTCCCTCTGCCCTGCCGACAAGAAGAATCTGAGGGCGGCGTCCGGCTGATTTACGGTGGTAGAAATCAACTAGCTACACAGTTTAGTCAAGTTAAATCATATTTTCTATTATGTGGGCTTATGTTCTACACTCATTTAAAAAAAAAAATTGAATTTGTCAAATTAACAGTAAAATACCGTAAAAAACATTGTGACCATATGTAAGACATTACAGTAAATTACCATAACAAGAACAGAACTACTGTAAAACTATTTACGGTTCAAAGGCATTCCATCAAATTACAGTAAACACAGTAAATTAAGATTTTTATGAACCTTGAAATTAACAGTATCACACTGTTAACATTTTGGTGCTGTAGAAATTATAGGTATGCTCTCCCTAAAGGGTAATTTTTTTTTTAACGGTAAGTTCAAATGTATGTACCGGTAAAATCTGTAATTTCAGGTCACCATGTTAAAGACATTACGGTAAATTCTAGGATCAGATCCCATAGTGACTTAACCTAACTATTTCTATGATGTCATCAGTCTGTTCTAGGATCAGATCCCATATAAACTCAACCTAACTGTTTCTATGAAGTCAGCAGTCTGTTCTAGGATCAGATCCCATAATGACTCAACCTAACTGTTTCTATGAAGTCAGCAGTCTGTTCTAGGATCAGATCCCATATAAACTCAACATGACTGTTTGTATGAAGTCAGCAGTCTGTTCTAGGATCAGATCCCATATAAACTCAACATGACTGTTTGTATGAAGTCAGCAGTCTGTTCTAGGATCAGATCCCATAGAGACTAAATGATGAAGATAAATACAGTTCACTAGTTTTCTATGTAGCTTTGCTTATTCCACCTACTTCAGCAGAACAACTAAAGGACATCTTGATTTCAAAGTCTCACTGAACCCCCCCGGCTCATGCTTGAACTTCAGATGGACTCAATACACTCAACTCTTTGGGTTCCTCATCTTCCTCCTTTTATTTCTCCTATTGGCTTCATGAAATCGGATTAGGCCGCATTATAAGATTGAAAATAGGAGAGAAGAGGCCATAAAATCTACTTTAGATGCAACTAGATCCATGCCCTCAGTGGAGTGGTGGCCTACACTGTAAAAAGAAAAGATCTATATCACTTACGGTAAAGTACCGGCAGCTGTGGTTGACAGAATTTCACCATAAAAATACTACTTTAAACTTGTTATAAAAGGGCGATACATAAAATGACAGCAAGAACAATAGATTCAGATGTTTTTAAACTTTTAAATCCACAGTATTTCACAAAATTACACTGTTAACGTAACCATTACATTTTTTTTTTTACTGTAGATTCAAATTTACATACCAGTGAAATCTAATGTAGAAAGAATAACACAATTACTTTTATAGTAATGTATTTCTGCAAATTTTACCAAAAGTCTACGTTTTCACGGTAAAAATCTGTTTTCATCATATTTTGACTATAAAAACAATCTGATTTAATTTTTTATTTTATTACTTTTTCTTGATTTAGGGTAATTGACCACATCTACTTCTGTTTTGAACTTTAGCATCCATTCAACTTGACACGTTTTCACCGTAATTTCGACTGAAAAAGATTACAGTGTGTTACGTGCATTTAAAGTTAACAGTAAAAAAAGAACCTTGAACATTCAAAAACTTAATTTCTACAGAGAGAAATGTTGATAGTGTATATCTGTTAAATGACGTTGATTTTACTGTCCTTTTACATAATGCCCTGTAATCAAAGATTAGTTTACCAGTAGATCTGTTCATTTTAACGGTATTTTACTAAAATTTCTGTAGAAAAATGCTGCAAAAACGGACAAATGTCGATAGTAAGTAATTTGTTTTTCTAAGAGAAAAAAAACAAATCTGAATTGAATAGAATTTTACTTTCATTGTATGTAATGATGATAACGCTATACCGGCTGTTTCACGGTATTTTACCGTAACGTCTTGCACATAGTCACTGTTTTTTTTTTTTTACAGTGAAATTCTCTCAAACACAGAAGCTGCAGGTATTTTATTATAAGTTTATACAGAATTCTTCTGTGTTGTGAATTTGGCCCCTCCCAGGAAGGAACCCCAAGGATGTTGCGTATCTTGAAGGGCTTCCCCCAGCACGTGCACACCGGAAACGGCTCACAAACCCTGCCAAGTGACCCTGTGCTCCTGTGGAGGAGGAAGTCCCCAGACTGACTGACAGTTGGACAGACGTGAGAGAGGTTTTCTGTTTCCATAAAGTGCTTTTTTATTAGATGGTGCATTCATAATGGAGGACATAATTAAATCAATCGGAGCGTCTGGTGGCGCCAAAAACCAACATCCTGAACATTTCCATTCAGAACCAGAGCTTCTGCGTTTGTTCTGAAAGTTTTTCCACCCGCCTCGACAGGAGAACAGGAGGTGGTTCTTACTGGCGCAGACGTTTGTGTTCATGGCTGCAGGTTGGAAAAATCTGCGCAGCCTTTGTGTTCTTCTCCAGCTCCACTACATTTTGCTGGTTAGAAAACGTAACCGAGTCTGCGCGCGAACCCCCCAGCCCTTTCCCTTATTTATCCCCAGTCATGGTTCCGCGCGGTTCTGACTCATGGCAACATCCGTGCGCTCGAACCGCGCGCCAGAACCGTGCCAATCGCTCGCGCCGCATCGGCTGACCAGACAACTACGCTCTCACTGATTTCGCCTCACGTGCGGCCATTTTTTGTTACCCATCCGAGACATTGTGGTGTGCACCCCTGACCATCCGCGGTGAGCCTCCTCCTCGTGACAGCCAGGAAAGGGAAAACGAGTCTAGAACCGACGCCCAACGCAGCTGGTAAATGTCAGAACGATCCTGCTTCCCGAGCAGCGCGGACTCTCCGGACCTCCCTCTGTCAAACTCCTCACATCAAACACGCCAAAGTGTCTTTGTCCCCGTTACAGTCGTGAATGGTACCGAAACCGCATCGAAAATGTCGTCACGAGCTGAGACTTACCTGTAAATCGTACGTTCGAGTTCTCAGTAGTCCACCGACGGTCCCGGTAGGACGATCCAGGCCCCCTCAACTGTCTGTCCTCGTCCCGCAGCAGACTACCAGCGAAGACGACGTCAATCATAGACGTAAGCCACGCCCCGTGCGTGACCGTCATAGAATATCGACCAATGGTAGCAGAGGTACCGCCTTTTCCTTTTTTTACACTCTGTCATTCATTCACATATGTACGTTAAGCAAAATGTTTAATGCGTCATATAATATTTGAATATATTGTTAGAAAGCATAGTTCTAAGTGGTCAGTTTTAAGTTTTAAAGTTTTATCCATAGTCTGAACTAAATCACAACATTAATAACGTTTTGAAATAATATTATTTTTTACTCGTTTTGAAAGGAAATAGCACCGCATGACCACATGCTAACACCAAAACAGATTTTATTTTAAATGTTTTACATGGACTATCTCACTGTACGAATCTCGACCGTTTTACTGTATGAACCTGGACCATTTTACTGTATAAACCTGCATTGTTTACCTGTATGAACTTGGACTGTTTCACTGTATGAACATGTTTGTCTGTATGAAATAGAGTGTTATAAACTTTTGACACTTTGTAGTCCGTCCTTAGTGTGGAGCACTTGGCTACACATTGGTACAAACAGTAAAAGTAAAAATGTTAGCAATAATAGTGCGGCATTTTTGGATTGAAAATTCCCACGTTGCCACGGTTACAGATGGAGCCGACTGAGCCGTATCCCATTGATCCTTTTATAGTTATTTTGTAGGGGTTTTTTTTAACGGGAAAAATAACTCTTCTAAAACTAGCTGCTTGTCAATGAACTCGGTGTTGTGTAAGCTCTGGGTTAAGGTCATTACATAAAGGCCTAAAATTAGAGCCCCTTGTATCAATTGATGGATTTAGAAGAGAAAGAGATTCAGAGACAGAGACTCAGAGAGAGAGAGAGACAGAGACTCAGGGAGGACAGAGAGACTCAGAGAGAAATAGAGACTCAGAGAGAGAGAGACAGAGAGAGTCTCAGAGAGAGAGAGACAACGAGACGGAGACAGAGAGAGAGGGAGATTCAGAGAGAGACTCCGAGAGAAAGGATAGAAAGAGACAGAGAGAGGGGGAGTCAGAAAGTTTGGCTGTTTTCTCCGGTAAAATAGATCTTTTAATCTCAACGAGACTTCCTGGTCAAGTAAAGGTAAAAATCAAATTTCATAAAGATTAACTTGCGTTCTTTTCTTTCTTTTTTCTAACACTTTCATCAAATGTTGCTTCCACCGGAGACATACCAATATCTCATTCACCAAAATGGGTTTCATCCTTCAGCGAGTTTCTCATTATCTTTATGGCCACAAGAGGGCGCCATCAGACAACTTCAAATTTATGTTTCCTTGCCTTGTAAACTTTCCCTGCAGCATTTATGTCTGTTTAAAACTACTATTCAGACACTTGTCCCAAGAATCATGAGATAAAAATGTTGGGTTTCATTCATGATCTTATAAGCCGAGTTCACATAATAATGTTGATAATCAAAGCTACATAATCATATTTATAAGTAGTATAGAGTATAATCTGTCCATTCCGGCACGATCAAACACCAAAGGGATTAAGAGGACTGAAGATAATCTAGTTAAAATATTATGTACCGCATGTCAACGTAGGAAATCTTGTTTATATTTATAGCAATAAACAATCAAATTCAAATTAGATGCACGATTAATGAGGAAAAACATAACTCTGATTAAAATGGATGCGCCGATGCTGCCAAGTAATTCGAATTAAAAACAAAATTTCATTAAAAATGGTGGTAATTTAAAAAGATTAAAGCAAAACTGTTGCTTTCATTTGTTTTGTCCTGCCAATCAATCATTGCTCCATTTGTCCCGTCACTGCAGTCAGGCTTTAGACTAACCGCAGACATTTTTTAAACAAATATTACACACGACTTTTCCCATCAGTTGTTGAAAATCACCTGAATTTCTTCAAATAGTCTTTAATAGCACAGTTACACTATAAACTGTTATGTCTCTACAGATGGTAAATCTGAATAACATTATTTACAGTTTCATGGCACATACAATAAGCATTAGTGACTGTAGCTGAAGGAGGGGGGGGGGGGGGGGTAGAATGGTCATTTAGTGCAGACAGGAATGGAGTGGTGGATGTCTACACTGTTAAAAAAAAAAAAAAAGTAATCAATATAATTTACGGTATTATTCCAACAGCTGGGATTTCCAGAGTTTCAACGTAAAAAAAAAAAAAATTACATTGACTTTGTGTAAAATATTACGGTTAAATACTATAAAAAAGTATCAGTACTGCAAAAAACTTGTTTACGGTAAAAGAGCATTACATAAAATGACTGTAAACTCCAATAAATTCAGTAAAAAAAAAAAAAAAACCCTAGAAATCAACAGTATTTCTCGAAGTTAAGGTACACTCTTACAACATAGTTAAAGGTTTATTAGAGGCAATTTAAACGTTCATACCGCACTTAAAAAGATTTAAAAATTCAAAACAGTTGTATTTATGATGATTCACCCGAAATCAAGAAACGGAAAATAACTCGTCTTAATGTGGAAAAGACAGAATTTTACTGTGAAAACAAAGTTTGGGTAAAAAGTGACATAAAAATACCATTATCTCAGAAGTAAGTCTTAAAGTCAGAGTAATGGTATTATTCTGTCTAAGTTGCAGATTTTACTTGTATGTGCAGTTGAATATATAAAAAAATTAAATACTGTTTATCGAGAATTTTCAGAGAGAAACAATATGTTTATAATGTAGAATTGTGAAATACTGTTGATTTTGAGGTTTTTAAAAAAAATTACTTTTGGTTATTTACTGTGTACTTTGTACCGTAAACAAGTTTTTCTGTTATTTTGTTTTATAACTGTGTTTCATGAAAATGCCTTGAACTCACCGTATTTTTTTTACAGTGAAATTCTGGCAACCAAAGCCAGGATGTTACCGTAAATTACACAAATTCTTCTCCTTTTTATTCTTCTTTTTTTTTTTTTACAGTGTAGAGGTCAGGACATCAGCAGTGGTGGGGCAGGAATGAAGTGAGGTCCAGTACCGATGATGTCATCACCACAGCGATGGATCGTATCTGCTGAGAGAGAGCGAGACAGAGGGTGAGGTCAGGATCCTTGGAGGTTTACGGTAGCTGGACCTCCTCCGATCACAGTATCTCACACACCTGGACTGTGGAAGCGTGTCTGAGCTTTCCCTCAACAGAACCTCTGAGACCAGTGTGTCCAAAATCTCAGGACTGGACCTTTTACCGTACCTGAGACAAACAAAGACCAGGAAACACAGACATCAATCTGAGGGCTATTGTAAGGTCATACCAGCATAATATACTATACTCTATCATAATACTTTATATTACTTTATATTACATTGTATTTTATCATAGTATTTCATATTATATCACAATATCTTATATTATATTTTATTTTATTATATCATATTATATTATATTGTATTACATTATATCATATTACATTATTTTATATCATAGTATTTTATATCATATTATATTTTATTATATCATATTATATTATATCATATAATATCACAATATCTTATATTATATTTTATTATATCATATCATATAATATCATAATAATTTATATTACATTATATTACATCATATTATATTATAATAATAATAATAATACATTTAATTATAAATTAAATGTATTATTATTATTATATTACATTATTTGATATCATAGCATTTTATATTATATCATATTGTATAATATTATAATTGATCATATTATATTATTTCATATATAATATTATATTATATCATATTGTATTATATTGTATTATATAATAATATTTTATATTATATTTTTTTATATATTCATTATATCCTATTATTTAATATTATATTATATAATAATCATTTATATATCATATAAATATTATTATATATTTATATGATATAAATATAAATATCATATATTATTTTTATATCACATGATATCATTATATTTTATATCATATTATTTTATCTATTACATTATATAATGAGATATATCATATTATATCATATTATATCATTATATTGTATTATATCATAATATCTTATATTATATATTACATTACATTATATTATTTATTATTATATTATATCATAATAATTTAAATATCATATAATATATTGTATTACATTATTTTATATCATATTATATTATATCATAATTTATATTACAATATATTGTATAACATTATTTTATATCATATTATATCATAATATAAAATATTATATCATAATATAAAATATTATGATATAATATTACATTATATTAATATAATATATCAATCACTCTGCAGGCGCAGACACACGTTGCATTATGGGTCAACATTTTTCCTTTTCTGTTTCTCAGATGATAATGTGCGCCGGCGCTCTGGACCCCCTGGATGTTTGAACGACGGTAGCGGTATCCAGGAGTGATAATGATTGGACAGAGCATGCTGGTCCTCGAGGTCACATGTCCTCAGGACTTGTGGGTCGGCGGGCAGAAGGTTTACGCACTTTTAAGTTTTTTCTCACGAAGGTTCTCCCAGGTTTGTAAAATAGATCCAATGAAGACCATTTTATTATATCAGTTTTCACCCAACTTGAAAGCTTTCAACCATATTGATGAATAAAAAACAAAAAAACTTGCATCTTACTAAGCAGATGTTGGAAATTGTACGATCTTTAGTGCTTTAGAAGAGAACGGGGTATACGTGATGAAAATACACTGTAAAAAAATTAAACAATTAAAAATGCTGTTTGATTTATGGAACTGTAGTCGCCAGATTTTTACTGTGAAAAACACATTAACCATGTGATAAATATTACAGTAAATGACCGTGAACGGTAAACCAACTTTTTTTTACGGTACAGAGGCATTAAATAAAATTACAGTAAGTTACAATGAATTCAGACTTGAAATCTTGAAATCAACAGTATTTCAAATTTGGTCGGTAGAAAATGAAAGTACACTCTGGCTAAATGGTAAATATTACCAAATTGTTACCAAAGACTTCTTTTTTCACAGTAAAATTCTGTGATTTCCACATATTTGATTTAATCAAATCCGCCGTATCTACAACTAATCTGTATTTTACACTTTCTTACTATTACATGTGACAGTTGTTTTTTTTACTTTGAACTTATGCCGACAATTTTTACAGTGTGGAATGTGCGTTTAAATTTACAGTAAAAAGCCTTCATCAATTTAGCGATATAAAACCCTCATTTATGTAGAATCTAAATATTAATAGTGTAGAAATGAAATAATTATTGATGTGATTGAGAATTACTTTATTGTAATTTACTGTCATCTTATGAAACGTCCGTGGCCCTAAAACACGTTTACAGTAGCAACTTTTCTTGCTGCCAGTATTTTACCGTAAATTATACAAAAATTGTATTTACAGTGTACTTTGGTTTTTAAAACTCATCCAGCGTTTTCCAACCATCTTAAAAAAATCATCTTATTGTATTCTAGTCACAACTTTCTTAAAGGGGGGTTATAACCGGAACAGAGTAAACTCAAACATAGCTAAAGTGAATCCTGTAGTTCAGCGAGGTATGTTTAGTCCTCCTACCTTTGTCTGGTGATGAGGTTGATGTAGTGTCTCAAAGCTGAGTAGTACTTGGCTAAGTCCTCTGACGGGGCGTCCTCCCCGGGGTTCTCCGGTTTCACCGGGTACCCCTCTGTCAGGGCCCCCAGGCAGAGCAGGGCCCCCAGCAGGAACCCCAGAGTCCACAGGCAGCTCACCAAGTTAGGATGCATCTGCATGGTGGATTAGAATGAAAACTGTTAAACTCAATCTCACATCATGATTCACATTCGAGGACGTGTCTTGAATTGGTTAAAACATAAATAAATAAAAATAAATAAATAAAAAATAAACAAAAAAGATAGAAGATATGAAATTACTTCATTTGTGTGTTTGTGAGTCTGAGTGTACTTACATTGTCCAGAGAGTCGGTTGAAGGTTGGCAGAACTCCTGTAGCCTTCGCTTCTGCTCCTCTTTCTGCGCTCCTCACGAGCGCCTGCTTTTATATGCGCGCGCGCAGGAGGCGCCGCGTCAGAGCTCCACATCCGTTCGGCGCGAGTCTCCGTGAACGTCATCAGTGATGCGGTCATTGGAGTTTTCAAGCCTCTGCCATTGATTTATAATACATTTAAAATAACCCTTAACCTTAAATAGATTTATTTAATAAGTGTCATTGTTTGTTGTTACCCAGAAATCAACACAGCTGCTTTTAAGTTATCCTTACAAAATAAATCACTTTACCTCAAGTTAGGTTGAAGTAAGGGAACTTTACGTTGTAAGTATATTAGTAATACACCAACAGTGTACTTTCACGTGTATTGTTTATCTTGAGACTTCTTGGGACTAAATGGATCCACATTTATTATAATTATACTTTAGGTGTAAGAGAAGTAGACTAAACTTTGAGTAAAGAACTACTTTTCATCTAACTTTAATTTTTTACTGAAACTATAATAATAATAATAATAATAATAATATATTCTTTACATTTAGTCATTAGGAGGATATTGGGTCTAGGAAACGAATTACAGCCACCTTGTATTATTCTTTGTATCTAGTTTTCCTCTTAATTATTTTTACAGTAAAACTACTTGTTTTTCACATATATACAAGTTATTTACTGTTTGTTACCTCAGCCAAGGAGTTTACATTTTCACTCTTGTGCATTTGTGTTTGTTTGATTGATTTATTGAATGTTTGTTTGTTTAATCATTTATTTACATGTTTGTTTGTTTGTTTTTGAGAGGGATTAGAGAAAAAAACGATTGCACAGATTTGGCCTGATTCTACCCAGATGTAGGTTTTTGCATATCCTGGAGGTCATTAAATTTTTGTGACTTTACGTGTTTTGCGGCATTTAAAATAAAATGAAATAAATACACAACTTCTAACAAGCCGTTTCATGTTGTGACGACACAATGTTTCTATTGCTGCCTTTGATCCTTTGATGTTCCTGTGATATCTATTTGTCTATAGACTTTAAGCTGTTTCAAGAGTTATTTTGATACCTTTGATGTGCCTTTTGGAAGTGGAGCCATTGGTTCAGGGGGCAGAACAGGGCAGCTGAAGTGGAACGCGCAGGAGACGAATGGCTAGAGGGGAATTTTTTTGACATACTCAGAGAGTTTGTTGGAGTTGTCAGTAGATTTAGAGGCTGGCAATAACTCACGTTATTAAGCTGTTGTGGCTTACTGGTGGTTCTTTGTAGAGGTTCTGTTTTTCTAGTTTATTTGAGACAATTCACCGTATCATACAGTGAATACATACGTATAGTTTTGAATTTTAAACTCTCTTCCTGTCGCAATTTCACAGTTTTTTATGGTAATTGTGCACAGTTTTACAGTGTAGTTAAAAGACTACGTAACAAGTATAGTACAAATGATCCAAACATACACAAGTATAATTGTATGAAGTATATCTCTTATATATACTCTTATGTAGACTCTTATTTTTGGGACTACTGACAAAATAAAAGCAAAACAAGAACACTAATATTCATGTAAACAAAACACGTGTGTCGCAATAATAGAAAGTGCGATAAGTTCACGACAAAGGGACCATATCAGTTTGATGTAGTTATGGAAAATTGATTATTTTTTCACGTCTCAGATGCAGTTGTTTACACACACACACACACTCACACACACACACACACACACACACACACACACACACGTACACACACACAAAGAAAGAGTCACATTCTTCCACAATCAAGCAGCGATTCTTCTGAACAATCGGATCGATAATGGCAGCTGAAGCCTCAGAAGAATGGCAGTGATGGAGGACTTTGGGAGAACTTCAGATGAGCCCACCCCCCCACGAAAAAAAAGAAGAAGATCCGAGGATCACGCCTTCGGAGGAAATAGATCTCAAACCGACTCCCGTGTGCAGGAACGCTTTCCCGCCATGCTGCGTCTGTGAATCGGCACTCATTCCATTCGGAGGCTGGTTCCATCAGAAGGAAAGGAGCGACTTGAGCGCTCGCCGTGAACAAAAGGCCTGAATGTGAATATGGAGACATGTCAGTCAAAGAAGAGCCCACTTAATAAGACGACCCAAATAGCGCTTCAGATGAATCTGGATCAGTAAGTGCTTCATTTACCTCCCATTCACGATCCTTTTGTACGCCAGCCTGCCGCCATATCACCCATCAGAATCAACATTCTTCGGCGCCGCGGCTTTCCAAGGTGCTGCAGAGGATGTGCCGAGGGTCTTTTGTACCGCACAGGATGCTGAGAGGGAGACGAGGAAGGAGGAAGGAGTGCAAATTTATGAACTGTTTGAATTAGAACTTTTTGATCTCACTCACTCTTTCGCTTGGATCGACGTCTCACCTCTTCTGAAGCAAACAGCTCCAGTCTGCATGAGGAGCTGGATTTTAAATAAAGCAGGTGTTGAAGACGCGGACAAAGACGAGAGGCCGGTTAGTGCCCTCGAAGCCCAGACAGAACCTCTCCACTTCCTTCTGGAGGTCCACGCTTGTGGACTCTCCTCTGAAGCCCTTCCCACAGATGTTCTGGTGGGTTCAGGTCAGGTCACTGGGATGGCCATGGCAGAACCTTTATTCTGTGACCTCTGAACCATTCTTGGGTTGATGTTGAGGTGACCTTCAGATCATTGTCCTGCTGGAAGGTCCAACCACGACCCACTTTAAGGTTCCTGACAGACTTTTAGGTCTTCATCCAGTATCTGCTGGTGTTTGATGGAGTCCATGGAACCATGTCTTTAACAAGATGTCCAGAACCTTTGGAAGAAAAACAGACCCACAGAATCAAAGCTCCGCCATCAGACTTCGTAGTGGGTATGAGGGGCTTTTCTCTATGGCTTTCTTTCTTGCCAGGCCACACCCATCTTAGATGTTTGTTGCACAAAAGTTCTACTTTTGTCTCATCTGACCTCTGACCTTGTTCCAGTGAAAGTCCCAGTGGTGTTTGTCAAACTGTAGCAGCGTTAGCTTGTAGCAGTGTTAGCTTGTGTGTGGACGACAGCAGAGGATTATTTCTTGCTACCCTCTCAAACAGCTGGTGTTGGTGTCGGCGCCATCTGATGGAGGTTAGGGAGACTTTCTGACCTCAAGATTCAACTGACCTCTGACCTCTCTAGCTGTGATCTTTGGAGAGTCTTTATCCAGTCCAACCATCCTCCTCACAGTGTGTGGGGTCAGTTTGCAGACAAGTCCTCTTCCAGGTTGATGTCTAACATCTCCAGTCTCTTTAAACTTCTTCATTATTGATCTAACTGTTCAAACTGACCTTTGAACTGCTGAGAGATGTTCTTGTCTCCATTGTCAGATTTGTGCAGCTCTACAACTTTTCTTTGCTCCTCATTGCTGTGTTCTCTGCTCTTCATCATGGTGAAGAACCTCAGAGAGAATCAGGCCTGTGTCACCTCATATTTATACCCCAGTCAAACAGGAAGTACCTGTTCACCACTTCAGGGGAAGATACAAATATAAAACTGAACTGGAAATATGTTTCAGTTACGTTTTAATCTCAGGATTTACTTTTGTGACCAACAGAAAAAAATATTTGTTTTATTTTAAGAATGAAATAGGTTTTTGGTTTTTTAGTTTTTCGATATAATAAAATTTAGATTTTTGCGAATGGAAATATTGTAATATTTCATGAAAGCAACAAACTTCCTCTGACTGAAAACATTCAAGAATAGACCTTAGACAGTTTTTCTTTTTTTTTAATGTTTAGAAGAAATCTGTTGGGTCTATTCAGCGAGGAAAACGAGGAAGAGGAGAACAACCTCTTAGCTCAAGAGGACACAAACGGCTCCGTCACATGTGGCGTCTGAGGATTAGATGAAATAGGGTTATTAAATCTGCACAACAACTCAGATATAATGACATCAGTTATATTGTAAAGATCTAATCATTTCTAATAGAATCCTGTTTGTTAACATTTGTGAGAAATAATAAAAGAAACACATATCAATGTAAAAGAAAAAGGTATATATTTAATTTCAGTGTCTGTCACAAAAAGCCGCCGTTTTAAATGCAAATGTGTTTTGACCTCCTCTCTTCTCCTCCTGGTTTGGACAATTAGCTCTTTTGAAAAGATCGGGCCTGTAATTTTCCACAGCTGTGCATCACACTTTTCACATTTACAGTGTAAAAGGAAAAACTGAGGAGCGAGTCGTCTGTATGTTACGAGGATAAGAGGTTAAACAAAAAAAGGAAGAAGGAGCTTTGGTGTTTTCACGCCGCCTACGCTCAGACGTCTGATGACCAAATTGGCGCCTTCGGCTGAACTATTGTTTTATGTTGACAGTCGGTTACTTCGGCTATAAGGCGGCGCTTTTACTCCCACGGAGCGTCGGTTTGGTCACATGGGCGGCTGCAGCGTCGCACTGAAAGTATTTTCAGGAAAAAAGTCTAAATATTATATCCACATCAGACGCTTTACCGATTTCTTTGATTTTGTTTTCCTGCATTGACCGTTTTTATTCACTTTCTGAGATGAAAAGGAACCTTAACGCCAGACAAAAACGAACTACACCCACGCTGTCGGCCCCAGCAGCAAGGGTATATCCCTGAGAAGCCCCTAATCTCCTGCATTTTACAAGCAAACCCCTCTGATTGATCATTAATGATCTCAAACAGTCCATAGTGACTCAACCCACCTATTTCTATGAAGTCAGCGGTCTGTTCTAGGATCAGATCCCATAATGACTCAATAATGAAGATAAATACAGGAACTTGATCTCCAAAAGTTGTCGGCCATAATTTATCAACCATTTGTTCAATTTAGTCCAAATTTGTTGCGACTGAATTGACTTAAGGAGATCTATCTCCGTAAATATCGTATTTTACTCCGGCAGTTCATATTTTATTCATTATCCAGGGAACTACTTTCATGAAAACCACATTTTTCGGGACATAAGTCAAAAACTATTTCATGGGTCATTTTTAAATTGTTAACCCACATAGACCTTAGTGTGAAGAAGAACTGGATTGATTTGGGTAGAGATTTGGTGCATATATCTGACACTCTGTATCTCTGTTATATGACCTACACAAACTCCTTAGACAAACAAGAATTATTTGTGCTTATGCATTTATTCCTATCTGTGCCATTCGCTATAAACACATTAAAGGGGCGTGTCCTCTAAATTCTTTCTCTGACATTATAAATACTCATTTTAGAACTAAAACAATGAATGAACAATAAGACACGACGTGGAACATCTCTCTCCTCTGACTTCATGAGGAAACTAACAGAAATAAAGTCCTTTTGTTCTTTTACGTGTTATTTTATTATTCCAGTTTAGCAGACGCTGCTTTCAGAGCTTTATGTGTCAATATACCGAACCTGTTCCTGACAGCAGAACCGGTCAGGGGGAAACATCATATCGACAGGTGAGCAGGTTGAGCTGCCGGGCTGTGACAGGTTCCTGCGGCTCAGGTGTTTGGGTCAGAGTCCTCAGCCTGGACGTTAAAAAAAAACCTGATGAGAGTTGTAACCTTGTCAAAAGACGTTAAACTTTAGTTTATTACTCAGCTGAGCCGTCGTGACCCACCTGAGTCCTCAGCGGTTCGCGACTGCGTCACGTTTCTTCTCTGAGGTTCCTGTCAAAAGTTAAAAATATAAATATTCATAGGTATAAAGTCCTTGTATGTAGTTTTACTAATTGAGATGTAAACGTTTTAAAAAACATTAAAAAGCTGCTAGAACTTTTTAAATAGAAACTCTATCAGAGAGATGATGCTTGCCAAATAGTGAGCCCATTTATCTGTACTGCCAAATGGATATCGCCAAATAGTGACCCACATTGATAAATTGGGAGCCGTGTTATAAGCTGTTTATAAACGTTAACTCAAGACTTATAAAGTGTTTACAACCTTATTTATAACCCAATTATAAGTCATTTATAAATCCTTTATAAAGGTAGTTTTTGGTTAACTGGTACCAACTACTTAGATCTGGTTATTAAACGTCTATTCATCCATTTTCTTCCTCTTATCAGTGGCAGGAGGCTAAGGAGAGCATTGCAGATGTTCCTCTCCCCAGCAACACTCTCCAGCTCATTCTGGGGGATCCTGAGGCTACCTCTGACTCATCATGCCCACTAGCTCCGCCCCTCATAGCTGTTCAAGCTGAGAAAACGGCATTTAGTTTTAACAACTTAAAGTTGGTGGGGTAATTAACATTGATGCACTTTTTTTTTACAGTGTACATGTGAAGAAAAAGGTTAAACGTTTTCAGTGAAGTCACAAAATGTTAATCAATCCAGTTTTTAATGTAATAAAGAAAACGCGTCTGCGTTTAAATACACTGTACATCGTCAAATATTTTATTTAAGCCAGTTTTACAACATTCCTCGTTGTACACTGTAAAAAAGAAAGGAAAAAAAAGAGTTGTTCACTCCTAACGCATATTTAAATTAATTGTAATCAAGTCTAAAATTTAAGTTAAAAATACTCAATTTAATTGTGTTACCAGTGGAATTGATATTAAACAAACACACCAATAATTCACTTTTTACAGTGTGTGATATTTGTCTTTGGACAGTAATAAAATTGCGTCTTATGTTTTATATTTTATGAGGGTAAAAGCTGTGAAAAAAAACTTTGGAATATCCCTTTTTATTTGTATTTATGAGTGTAATCATGTACTGTAAAAAGGGAAATGTTTATAATAATAATAATAATAATACATTTAATTTATAATGACTTAAAGAAATTACTTCAACTAGTAAATTACATTATATATTTTTTAGTTTTATTAAGTTAAGTTCAGCTGTATTATGTTTAAGTAGTATATTTCCCAAATAGAAAATGTGATAACGTTTAAATTATTACGTGATAGGCTTCACGTTTTTACATGAAAGTTTGTACGTTATAATGCGATAGATAATTTTCATGTCAGTCAAAACGAAAGAATTTATCACATTGTAACGTGAACATTATCACGTAAAAGTTTGAAACCTATCACATCATAGCATGAAAATTAGTTAGCATCTTATAACGTTGAAATTAGCTAGTATGTTATAATGTGAAAATTATCATCTTATAGCGTGATTAGAATCTATCACGGTATGATGTGACGAATTTTCACTTATTTAACGTTTTTACGTGATACGTTTTGTGGTATAACATGAGTTTTTACAAGTTTTTTTACGTTATGTGATCGATAATTTCCCAAAGATAGATAGATAGCTTGTTATAATGTAAAAATTAGATAGCTTGTTATAACGTGAAAATTAGCTAGCATGTTGTAACGTGAAAATTAGATAAGATGTTATGACGTGAAAATTAGCTAGCATGTTCTAACGTGAAAATTAGCTAGCATGTTGTAACGTGAAAATTAGATAAAATGTTATAACGTGAAAATTAGCTACCATGTTGTAACGTGAAAATTAGATAAGATGTTATAACGTGAAAATTAGCTAGCATGTTGTAACATAAAAATTAGATGGCATATGATAACATGAAAATTGGCTAGCATTTCATACCGTAAAAATTATATAGCATTTTTTGTGGTGAAAATCGCTAGCATGTTATAATGTGAAGATTACGTTATTACGGGATAAATGATCACGTAACAACTTCAAAATGATCGCATTACAACCTGATATTGAAATGTTTTTATTTTTTGGCATTACAGCGCTTCCGTAGAAAAACATTATGCTATTTCCGGTAACATCAGGAGGGACATTGTCCTGAGATATAAAGAATATCAGTTAATGGTGTTTTTATTAATAACGTGAATATACGTGAATGATTGACACCCTTTAAAAAAACGTGTAAAATGAGATGCTAACAAAGTCTTGATTGTTTTTATCCCTGATCTTTCATTCAAACTACTCACAAAAATCTAACCTCTAAATCAAGTCACAATATTTAATAATAATAAAAAAAAGGAATGTAATGTTTTCCACACGGATGAATAAAAGATGAGATTGTTGTGAATAATTTGAATTGGATTTGTGTATTTCCCTGCGGATGTGGGCGACATAAAACTGGTCACTTCACAAATGTCAGGTTTTTATGATTTATTTTCTATTATTCGGAGAAAGCCGCCCACTCAGCGTGTCACCAAAAATACCAGCAGAACCGAGGAGCTCCTGTGTTCAGAACCGGAGCCTCGTTGAGGGAGCAGATAGATGTTCTGTCTACCGCTGATTAATCCCATTCCTCACGGAAGATCAGCGGCGATGAGCGGATTTAATCCACGCACTGAATGGAGGTTGAAGCACATGGTGTGTGTGTGTGTGTGTGTGTGAGTGAGTGGGAGTGTGTGTGTGGGAGTGTGTGTGTGTGTTCATGTTTTTGATGGTGTGTGTGTGTGTTCATGTTTGTGTCTGTGATGGTGTGTGTGTATGTGTTCATGTTCATGTTTGTGATGGTGTGTGTATGTGTTCATGTTTGTGTGTGTGTGTGTGAGTGAGTGGGAGTGTGTGTGTGGGAGTGTGTGTGTGTGTTCATGTTTTTGATGGTGTGTGTGTGTGTTCATGTTCATGTTTGTGATGGTGTGTGTATGTGTTCATGTTTGTGTGTGTGTGTGTGTGTGTGTTCATGTTTGTGTTTGTGATGGTGTGTGTGTGTGTTCATGTTTGTGTTTGTGCTGGTGTGTGTGTGTTCATGTTTGTGTTTGTGCTGGTGTGTGTGTCTTTGTTCTGAACAGGTGGTCTGAGGGATGGGCTGGTATCATCTGGGTCTCTGTGACCCGGTGCTGAAGAATCAGCGAGTGGAATGGATCCCGTCTGAAAGCTGACACCTCAGATTCCCTCAGACTCGACGACGAGCGACAACATCTTCGATTTCAGGTCCGATTAGATATTCGGGGACATTTTTCATAAATACACAACAAACAGAGGTTCATCTACATAAACATAAACAAAAACATAAACAAACAAACAAAATATATCAAATATTCCCTTTTTGTTTTAATGTAAAAAGTTAAAGCTGAAGCTTATTATACCTTTATCCTTTTAAATAAAAGATTCTGTTTAAGTTGTTCTGCTAAACTATCAAAACAAAACAAAAACGTTCCAAAATGTGTCTCAAAACAAACAAAACAAACAAACAAACAAACAAGCATAAACTTAGTCTTTCTCGAAGTCTTCTCATCCATAAAATAGTTTGACACAAAATAAACTTCTTCATCCATGAGCAGCTTCAACCAATCATGTGACCTTTTGCCTCTCAATTAAGCCCCGCAAGAAGAAGAAGAAGAAAGAAAAAAAAGGTTTCCATCACTTCCTCCTGGAGACGTTTTTTTATTTCAAAGAGAGATAAAAAAACAAAAAACATTACTTACTAAGGAACAATTACAATCTACTGTAATTACCTCTCCATAGCAACCCCCCAGTGATGAGGCTACAGGTAATTTACGTTGGTCGTTAGGTGAAGTGAATGATTACTAGACTCCCCGCGTCCCCATGGGAACCACGCCCAGCTTGACTGACGGATCCGCCTCGGAAATCAGGAGAGAAGCCCGGAGGATAAAATTGGCAATTACCGTGTGAGGAAAGGATGAATTACCCCGATGACAGCCGTCATAAACAAAGACGTGAGTCAAACTGTGGGAAGGAGGAGCAGGCCGCCATTATGTCCCTGTCATTATGTCACTTATGGCTCTCTCTTTCGGAGCTGATGTAAGTTAGGATATTTTGACGGACCCTTCTTTGGTTTTGGGTTCCGAACATCTCTACTGGTTGTCTTCTGTGCTGACATGATCTGAAAAAGATGCAGAGGAGATGATCAAATGTGAACAGTACCAACAATGGATCTGATGTGATACACATGTTTAGTGTCTGAACGGTTTCCATCTTCCTCTGTCACTCCAACTAACTGCATGTCCTCTCTCACCACGTCCAAAAACTTCCTCTTTGGTCTTCATCCTTCTTCATCTCCAGCATCCTTCTACCAGTAGATCCACTATCCCTCCTCTTCACGGGTCAGAACCATCTCAATCTGTCCTTTCTGACTTTGTCTCCAGGACGTCTACCTGGACTGTCCCTCTGATGTCTCCTTCATAATCCTGTTTATCTCTTTAAGGAGGACAAATGTTGTTCTGTCTGACCTTTCTCTACTCTCTCTACTCTCTCTACTCTCTCTACTCTCTCTATTATCTCTAATTTCTCTACTCTCTCTATTATCTCTAATTTCTCTACTCTCTCTATTATCTCTTCTATCTCTATTATCTCTACTTTCTCTGCTATCTCTACTCTCTCTACTCTCTCTACTCTCTCTATTATCTCTATTATCTCTAATTTCTCTACTCTCTCTATTATCTCTTCTATCTCTATTATCTCTTCTAACTCTATTATCTCTACTATCTCTATTATCTCTTCTATCTCTATTATCTCTACTCTCTCTATTATCTCTACTATCTCTACTTTCTCTACTCTCTCTCTACTCTCTCTACTATATCCACTCTCTCTATTATCTCTACTTACTCTACTATCTCTACTTCCTCTATTATCTCTACTTTCTCCGCTATCTCTACTCTCTCTACTATCTCTATTATCTCTACTCTGCACTGATCTTGTGCTGCCCTCTCATGTCTCATCACCGACACACTGACTGCAGAACTTAAATCAGGTCTGAGCTGAAAAAAAGACGTCCGTTCATTCTTGGGGAGGGACGATGTTGTTCCATGTGACTCTTATTGTTCTGTGGCTTTTACAGTGCGTTACAGTAAAACCCTAACGCTGTTATTTTTTTGTTGTGTTGTGGTGTTTACAGTATGTTTTCTAGTTATGTTGTTTTGTGGCTTTTACAGTGTTTTTCCTTATTGTATTTGGGCTTTTACCTTGTGTTTTCTTTTGCTGTTATGGCTTTTACAGTGCATATTGTGCGTGTTGTCAAACTGATGATGATGCTGGCCACACATCTTCATCGAGGCCTGCTGCCAGTAACACACATAAATAAACTTCACACACGCAGATTTTAAACGGATTCCTCGGCTGTAGTTTTACGTTCGGACCTTAAACGGTCACACATTGGCGGTACGTTTGGTTCTCACCCGAGCCGCCGGCTTCCGAGGAGAGGTGACCGTCCAACAAAGAGCTGAACCCGGTCAGTCCGCCCATGGCAGCATAAGGGACATCCCTGCCCACGGGCCGACCGCGGGTTTCTCTCTCCAGTTTGGTCTCAACCTGTAAAAAAACAACCAAAAAAACAACTAAGGTTTAGATCTTCTATGTAATAAAAATACTATAAATGTACACTCACCAGAGTCTGGTGGGCAGAGGCGGGCTGACCACACCCACAGGTGAAGGGGGACTGGAACCCAGAACAGGTTCTGCCTGAAAAATGAATGATGAGTGAATAAGTCCGTCTACAAACCTTTGGTTCTAGTATCTGGGTCAAAGTCTCGCGATATTTGGGGATTTAAACTCACACTTTTTGCACAGGTGGTTTTTAGCGTCACTGTGATCCTCGGGTAAATGTTTACACCTGCAGCGGACAGGATTGGTCCCGATCCGAGGAATATACTCGTAGGAAGGACAACGGCATCCTCCGACCCGGCATGGAAGGGCGATGGGTCGCTCGGAGGGAACCGTTTCAAAGTCCGTCTTATGTTGCTTATACCTGGAAGAAATCGATTTTTATCTTCACTTAAACTTTGTGTCTGTTAGATTTCATCGGTTTAAGAGTAGATTCTGAATAATCCAGGGCCGCTTCTCCCTACAACCGGGCCAGAGGATCGGATAGGGCACCACAGCGCATGAGATGGAGATAGGGAGAAAGAGAGAAAAGGAACGAGAGAGAGAGAGAGCGAAAGAAGGGGAGAGAGAGCGGAGAGAGAGAGAGCGAAATAGGGTGAGAGAGCGAGAGAGGGTGAGAGAGCGAAAGAGGGTGAGGGAGAGTGGAGAGAGAGCAAAAGAGGGTGAGAGAGTGAGAGAGGGTGAGGGAGCGAAAGAGGGTGAGAGAGAGCGGAGAGAGAGTGTAAGCGAGCAAGAGAGAGCGAGATAGGGCAATAGAGGGCGAGAGAGTGAGTGAGCAAGAGATAGTGTTAGAGCGAGCGTGAGAGAGCGAGAAAAAGTGAGAGAGAAAGAGAGAGAGAGAGAAAGAGGGAAGAGAGAGAGAGAGAGAGAAGGAACAAAAGAGAGAGAACTAGAGAGAGCGAGAGAGATAGAGAGCGAAAGAGGGCGATAGAATGTGAGAGAGTTAGAGAGACAGAGAGAGAAGAGCGAGAGAGAGAGTATGAGAGAGAGAGCAAAAAAGGTAGAGATGGAGCGAGAGGGCGAAAGAGGTCGAGAAAGCGAGAGAGAAGAAGAGCGAGAGAGAAAGAGCGAGAGAGAGAGTGTGAAAGAGAGCAAAAGAGGGTGAGGGAGCGAAAGAGGGTGAGAGAGAGCGGAGAGAGAGTGTAAGCGGGCAAGAGAGGGCGAGAGAGTGATCGAGCGAGAGATAGTGTGAGAGCGAGCGTGAGAGAGCGAGAAAAAGTGAGAGAGAGAGAGAGGGAAGAGAAACAGTGAGAGAGAGGAAAGAGCAAAAGAAAGAGATTGAGAGAGAGCGAGAGACATAGAGAGCGAAAGAGGGCGACAGAGAGTGAGAGAGACAGAGAGAGAAGAGCGAGAGAGAAAGAGCGAGAAAGAGAGTATGAGAGAGAGAGTGAAAGAGGTAGAGAGAGAGTGAGAGAGACAGAGAGGGAAGAAGAGGGGGAGAGAAAGAGCGAGAGAGAGTGTGAGAGAGAGAGCGAAAGAGGGTGAGAGACAGCGAGAGAGAGAACACATTCTAATAAATTCATAAAAATAAACAAAATCTGCTTCATGCAGTGTTTTGATTAGGTGCGGCCCTGTCCTCAACCATTCTCACCTGTGTGAACAGAAACACGGCGCCTCAGGGCCGATGAGTTTGCACTCGATCCCTCCTGGCGTCCCAAAACTCACATACAACCTGTTCTTCATCCGCTGAGGGAGGACCTTCTTCTTGTACTCCTCATACTGCTCTGGAGTGAACGGCGTGCCACCATCATCATCGCCAACGATCCTTTTCAGGACGAAAGGTCGTTATAATTATTAAAATAATTCTTTGTGACTTTTCATCACAATGACACAAATGCTGTTAGCGCTGCGTTCGCTGTCAGCTTTATTCTAGGCTGTTCATGATCAAATCTGAAAACGCCAGGGTTATCAGTATACCAACGACCAACATGAGTTAAATATAACATTAATTAATTAACATTAATAAACTTGTATATAATGCAATATAATCAGTTTATATTTTAATTTGTAGATTATATATTTTCACTATTTGCTGGCTTACAATTAAGATGGATATATATTATCAACACACTGACAGGTTGAGTCACATATCACTAGAAAATGTAGTTTATTTTGTGCTTATCTACTTATAGGTATTATGACTATTTTTTCTTATTGTATTTACTCGTGTTGTAGAATTCTGAACAAACCAAAGGAAAAAGAAAATAGTCAAAAAAACAGATAAAATTCAAGATGTATCAGATTTCTTTTTTGTGGAATCATTTCCAGAGAAACGTTTTCATTCACAGGCATCAACAACAAGTTACATCTTAAAATCAATCCGTTGGTTATTAACAATATCATTTCACATTAAATGTAAGCAACATTATGTGTTTTTTGTTATTTTTAACGCTGCAACTCTGAAACACGTTGAACGTCTGGAGGACTTGAACGCACCTCGCCAGTTAATTAAAACATGCGTTCTATTTACTAAACTGCGTGTGTAACTTATTAATACGTTTATTAATAACGTTTTAACTATTTTTTCTCATCCTTATCCCTTCTCAGTCTTCGGATGAGCTTAAAGTTTAAAGAGAATAAATAAACGCCGATATTTGACAACAGAGGAGTAGGATGCTCGCTCGCGCTCTTGGTTGATTGGGCGGCTCTCGCGGTGCATTCTGGGACTTGTAGTATCTGTGGTGTTAGCGACTTTTTACCAGCCGTCCTGCGAACTTCGAGTTTGACATATGTGAGAGAATAGAAGGTAAAAAAGCCCAAAGTCTACGATTGAGACAAACCTTCTGTACTCCAAGTAGTCATCCACTGCTTTTAGAGATGATTTATCGAAATGAAACGCCTCCATTGTCAAAGATCCAACATTTGTGGCTGTTACAGTAAACCGTTGTTCACCATCAGTTGTGAGGTAGTCATGGAAATGGTTTTAGATGTCCCTCTAACGGTCGCTTAGCGAACTACAAACGCAGACAGACCCCGGGCACAATGAATTAGTCCTTACATAGTTCATACTTATAGAAGTACACACTCCGGGAGGACAGGACTACGCAAACAGTGTTCTTTTTTTTAATATAAGTAATTGGGGTAGCGTCGAACTAGTGTGACGTCACATTTTGAGACCTATCTTCATTGTAAATAGATGGATAGTAACTTTTTTAATCTCCCGAAGTGGAAATTTAGTCATTAAAGGCGTTTCTTGGTCAACTATTTTAATAGTTCAGTCAGACTTGGCGTCCAAAGAGTAAATTCCACTGCTGCAAACAATGTAATGGAGGGTTTCAGAAACACGCCTGCGAAACAGAACACCTGCCAGAAAACAATGGCCAACATCCGCTATTTTCCTTCAGAATAAAAGCCCCTTGAGCACACAGGAAACATAAAATCGGTCAGAACATTTTCTTATTCTATAAACATTAAAATGGGTAATAATAATATATTTTTTGAACTAAAACTTACCAACTTTAGCTGACCGTTACCTCCCACTCACGTTCATAAGGCTTGTTCGTGTTTGCCCTTTCTATTTTATGTTAAATTACTTAAATCAAATTAAAAACATGGAATCAAATATGTCAAAATTTGATTTGGTTGCATTTGGTTGTTTTTTTTAGTTCATCAGGCAGGTGAACTTTCACAAATTCCTGGGGGTTCACCTCATCAATAAACTGGACTTGTCGGACCACAAGAAGGGCCAAGGTCGTCTCCACATGCTGACGAGACTGAGGTCCTTTGCAGTATGCAGGAATCTGTTTAAGACCTTCTACGAGAATGAGGTAGCATGTACATGAGACTGTGGGAGCTCTGAGAAGCTCCTTCAATGGCGGACTGAGACACCCTCAGTGTGAGACACAGCGCTTCAGCAGGTCCTTCGTCTCAGCAGCAGTCGGAATCTACGACAGCTCACTTTAAAACAGTATTGTGTCTGAAAAACCGGAACTCTTCAATCCTACATCTTTATCATAATTACTACACGTCCTATATACACATATATATATATATATATATATATATATATATATATATATATATATATATATATATATATATATATATATATATATATATATATATATATATATATATATATATATATATATATATATATATATATATATATATATATATATATTTTAGACTCTTGCGATATGTATACCTTATTTTTCTTCATTCAAGGTATGTATTTTTGTAGGCCCTATGCAGACGTATACATATGTTTATATGTCTTCATTGTTTTCTATTGTCACTTTACAAACTATGAAGCTGCTGTAACGCCCACATTTCTTTATATATATATATATATATATATATATATATATATATATATATATATATATATTTATTTATTTTTCTCAATATTGGGATAAATAAAGTACTTTCTATTCTACTCTCCTCTACTCTCCTCTGCTATACAACTCTATTCTATTTTACTTGGGAAATTGGGGTCGAACAAGTTTGAATACATACCAGAACACACTGGCCGACTGGTTCTTTTCTTTCAAAATAAAAGCATGTTAAACACCTCGCTCACACCAGGAAACATGAAAACGGTCACAACATTTTCATAGGTCATAAACATAAAACTAGGACAAAAAATATATATTTTTTAATTGAAAACGTTATATATAAATCAACAATTATCATCTACTCACTCTTACACGGCTTTCTCGTGTTTGCTTTTTCTATTTTATGTTAAATTGAACGAGAACCATCAGATCGACTACATCTCCCAGAGTTCCGTGCAAATGACGTAGGCGATGACGTAGACCTCGAGGCCAACCATGACAGTCAGCTTAATTGCATGCTAGAAATGTAGCCATCGACTTTCTCCTGTTAAGTTTATTGTCAAGCAAAAAGCCGAGATGACCACCAGAGCGAACGCAAACATCTACATAAAGCTCGGGGAATAGTTTTTGTCACGCAGTCTACATGTCGGTGGAGATATTTACGCCGGCGGCAGCAACGACAACCCGGTGTCGCCCCCAACAACAAGCATCATTCAGCGTCCGCCAGAGTTAGCAGCTGGATCTCCGTTCCTGCTCCTCCGGAGCACCGTCGATTCCTGCTTCACCGACCGGCAACAGTCGGATTAACGGTCTGTGATGTGTCCTACCACAGTTAAAGGTAATATATTCCTCTGAATGTCAGGTTTCAGTGATGTTGACTTCATGTTTGGAGCTGTCAGATGTTCGACATCTTCATCTTCATCTTCAGCTTCAGCTGAGGTGGTTTTGGGAGTACATTTAAGGCGTTAAGGCTTTTTTTCCCACCCTAAATTACTGTTTACCTTTCACCTTCCCATTTTCCAAGTGTGTCAACATTGTGCTCGTCTACTGCTGTGGTTGAACATCTCGTGACAAGTTCAGCGAATCAAACATGTTTACAAAGTTAAACCTGTTTGGCTAGTTTCTAAATCAGAGTATTTATGGTCGCCCATTATTTTATTACCTTTATTGTTGGTTGACAGTTTTAGTTCTGGCCCTAAAAGGCAGTTATATGACTGGTGTTGACCCAAACTACCTTCTGAGGGTCAGCTGACAGCTGTCGTGGTCAATATGTAACTTTTAGATCTGTCAGGTTCAGGTCAGGTGACTGGGATGGTCATGACAGAACCTTTATTCTGTGACCTCTGAACCATTCTTGAGTTGATGTTGAGGGAATCTTCAGATCATTGTTCTGCTGGAAGGTCCAACCACGACCCACTTTAAGGTTCCTGACAGACTTTTAGGTCTTCATCCAGTATCTGCTGGTGTTTGATGGAGTCCATGGAACCATGTCTTTAACAAGATGTCCAGAACGTTAGGAAGAAAAACAGCATCAGAGATCCACCGCTAGACCTCACAGTGGGTGTGAGGGGCCTTTCTCTGCAGCGTTTCTTTCTTGCTACGCCACACCCATCTACGATGTTTACTTTGGTCTCATTTGATGTCTGACTTTTTTCCAGTGAAAGTGATATTTTGAACTGCTGAGGGAAGTTCTTGTCAGATTTGTGCAGCTCTACAACTTTTCTTTGCTCCTCATTGCTGTGTTCTCTGGTCTTCATCATCGTGAAGAACCTCAGAGAGAATCAGGCCTGTGTCACCTCATAATTATACCCCAGTCAAACAGGAAGTACCTGTTCACCACTTCAGAGTTCCTGCTCACACAGGTGGACATAGGAGAATAAAAATGTTACTTAAGTAAAAGGTTTGTTTGCTTCTTCGGTTACTTATTTTTTTTTAAAGGGGCCCAATAATTCTGGAGGGCATTGTAGAACCTTCCGCTGAAAGTTTTGACTCCAACCTGAAACATATGTCCAGCTGTACTGTCCATTGTTGTTTTTCATTAAAAAGCTCCCTGTTTTAAGTGAAATAGGATGTTTACGGGTTAAATATGATTTATACGAGACAGATCTCTTTGAGACGATTCATTTGCAACCAAATTTGGACCAACAGAAAATTATGAGCTGAAAAACTTTTTGAGATAAAGCTCCCCCTAGTGTCGGAAATATAAAACTATCTTATCCCCCAAATCAACCCAGTTCTTCCTCACACTGGTCTACGCGGCTGTAAAACTTGAAAATGATCCGTGAATTGATTTTTGGATCACCGCATTAACGCAAAGGATGGATCGCATTAGGATTCCATATAAGGGGAATGTAGGGGATACATCTAGGGGATGTAAGGATAACTTGCTGCGTGACGTAACCCAACCAATGGCAGCAAATCATAACGAAATAAAGGACATGTTTGAAGGACATGTCCTCTAGATAAACGCGAAACATGAAACGTATTCTGTTACCTTTCCTTTAATAATTAATTCCCTCGGTCTCCGGCCAAGGGAATAACCCCCCCCAACCCCCAGGCGTAGGTTATCTGTCAGTCAAATAACCTCTGTGAAGGTGGGCTTGGAAAATGGATGTCCCCCTCTGCCTCCACGTGTCTCTCTGTGCTCCTATCTGGAGCTGCAAAGCAGGTGCAATGAAATACAAGCTGGTAATCAGGTTTCTGTGCTGAGATGGCTGAAAAGTGTTTGTTGACGCGTCGGCGCTTGTGAAAACGCGGCACAAATTATAAGCAAACATATGCGAAAAGCCAAAACGCAAGGAAACCTCCTCATCGATTTGACGATACGTGCAGAAATCCCGAAGGCCGGTTGGAGGCCGGTTATGTGCCGGTTTCACGCACACAGAGCATGATGTACCATGACTCCAAACGTCTCACAAGTAAACCAGAAAACAAAAAAGTTTGCACTTTATAACACCAGTAAGAAGAAAAATAAGCCGCGGAGGAATGACCCCCAAAGCCTCCGGCACAACAAAAGCAATCACACGTTTATCATTTAATCCCCCCGAAGAACATAGTTATTTAAGATGCTAACGGTAGAAGAGCGGCTAAAGCTAGCTGTAGCTCAGAGCCAGCCAGGAGCCCGTTGAATTTATGTATCCATACGACCATTTATGGTTTTAACACTCAAGGACAAAAGGAGCTCCGGCGGAACAACCCCGAAAATGTTCGGCACGACGAACGTAATCACACACTTTTTAATGGCCTGAGAAAAACAGCAAGTTAAAAGCTAACGCTAGAAGAGCGGCTAAAGCCAGCGGGAGCTCAGAGCCAGCCACAAGCCCTGAGGTCCCTGAACAAAGCCAACATATAATAAAAAACAATAATACGTTTAATTTATAACGCAGTTTACATTTGGATCAAATCTCAAAGTGCTACAAAGTAAAAGCAGATAAAAGAAGCAATACAAAATAAAATAATAACTATATAAAATGATGACCAAAAAGCAGCAATGTTAATTAAAGTTATAGGTTCTGCTAAAAAGGAAAGTTTTAAGTCCTTTTTTAAATGTGTCAGTCGTCTGTGGAGCCCTGAGATGGTCAGGGGGGGCATTCCACAGACGAGGGGCAGCAGAACAGAAGGCCCGGTCACCCATGGTGCTGAGCTTAGTCCGGGGAAGGAGGGGGCGGGGTTTTTTACCCCAATTTCTGACTTTGCAACGCTCCACCTTTGTCACATAAAACTAATCCCTCATAACTGATCATGTTTTTGTTTTTCTCTTTGTTGCTCTCTTTCATGTTTTCAACCCAGTCAACGATGTCTCCGTGTCTCATGCCTGATCCGTCAGTCTGTGTCGGCTGCGTGGAGTCGGACATCCTACGTCCAGAGCGCCGCTCCGGAAAACCTTGACCGCCATCGTCTGCCTCCCCTGCTTCCGCCTCGCGGCCCAAAGCCTCCTCTTCTCGGGAGGATCAGGATTGTTTATCGGCTAGAGAAACTTCTTTGGTTGCGGGGGTGAGACTCTGAATCCAGACCGGCACCACGTCAGCTTTGTGGCGGACCCTCTACTCTGACTTCTCCGTGGATCCGGACAGCTGAAAAGAGGATTTCGGCACGGGAATTATTCATCTCAAGCTTCCCACCCCCCCACTCCCCCACCTACGGTGACATGCTGGGGACATTCCTGCGGAGGAACATGTCCCAGAAGCTGAGCGCGCTGCTGCTGTTATTCGGCCTGGTGTGGGGGCTCATGCTGCTGCGTTTTACGGTGCAGCAGCCTCGCCATCAGACCAGCGGCGAATTGCGCGAACAGATCCTGGAGCTTAGCCGGCGCTATGTCAAAGTCCTGTCGGAGGAGAACCACAACGCACCAAGCGGGCCAAAGGGGACCTCTATGGCTGGTTATGGTGAGCATCTAAGAAGGCGGGTTCAGTTCATGGGGTCACGACCCTGCTGCAAATACAAACACCCAGGATCTGCTCACACTGCAGGAAAAATTAGGCCTGGCTCTGATTCTTTGCTCATTTGTGACTTTTTCATGCAGTGTGAACAGAACCAACCACATCGAATCGGATCTCATCCCGTTCGGCTTTGGGCCCCTTTCATATGTGGTCTTAAATCACACAGCTGGGATTTTTTGAAATGTGACTTCAGTCTTAACCGTCAGATCAGATCTCATGCAACTTTGATGTCATCTTCATTCGACGTGCGTCACACAGCTCCTCCGGCGGAGATCGATTTTCACTCAAACATCCCTACAAACACTATAAATGCTATAAACATCTATATAAACACAGTAAACATCACTAAAAAACAGAGTTAACATCACTAGAAACGCTATAAACATCACTAGAAACGCTATAAACATCACTAGAAACCCTATAAACATCTATATAAACACCGTAAACATCACTATATATACTACAAACAACACTATAAACAATATAAACATCAATATAAACACCGTAAACATCACTATATATACTAAAAACAACACTATAAACAATATAAACATCAATATAAACACCGTAAACATCACTATATATACTAAAAAAAACACTATAAACGCTAGAAACATCTATTTAAACACATTAAACATCACTATAAACACAGTAAACATCACTATATATACTAGAAACAACACTAGAAACACTTATTTATAAATGGTGTGTTCAAAGAGCCTCCGTATTAACAACATGCTGCGTGTGACGTCTGTTACTGTTTTGTGGTGCATGCGGGCCGCTTCAGGTCCGTGAGCTGTTCATACTGATATTGGACACATTTTTAAAGTCAACTTTAACAGCTGCACACAAAAAGGCCAATTTAATTAAAAATTGCAGTGGAGCGTTGAGTCCGGCTGAGTGAAGGTCGCCTTCCTCCTCTGCGAACAGAGTGTATCTCAGAGCGCTGAAAAAGTGTACTCAAGTATTGTGTGGTGTGTTTTCTCCCCTTCTTTCTCTCCTCACGTGCAGCTGACCTCAAGAGGACTATAGCGGTGTTACTGGATGACATTCTGACACGACTGGTCAAACTAGAGGGGAAAATCGACTTTGTGGTCAACGCCTCCTCTGCTAACACCTCCCACACAGCAGGCGGCATCCTGGCCTCCGCTCCCGTCGCCCTACAGAAATCCTCCAAACAAGAGGCGCCCGGCAACCATCAGGACACGTCGAACCTTCACCCACATGTCCCCAACAAGCCTCAGCCACAGCGAGGCCCATAGTCTACTTCATTTAGTTAATTTATTTTTTTTTCCGAGCCCATCAAGCCTTTTCTAGAATCGATCGCTCAGAAGTCGGGCGAGTTAAAGCAATAGCGAGACATGGACATCCAGGAAGTTCAAATCCGGGATGCCTCTCCAAAATGTTCGACCTGTCGCCGAAGGACGAAACACTCCTCTATGCTATGTCACATCATATGCTGATATTGTTCCTTTTTTTTTTTAGAAACTATCCAGCACATTTTTATAATTGCCCTGCAATATAATTTTCATTTTTTCGCTTTTTTTTTTTAATAGTGCCAAATGTGAATCTTGTGACTGTTACAGGAAATTTGACTGAGCCTGATTCTCATGCACACGATCATAAAGGTGACTTCCTGTGTCGCAAACTGTTTGACAATGCTGCTTAGAAATATCAAAAATGCTGAACTGTGGCTTTTAAGTGTTTAGCTGGTCCGGTCGGGAAATACCATTCTAACGAAGGAATGTTCTTCCTCTGCAACACTCACTGTTAGTTTACTGAGTGATGCGTTAACGACACAGTTCACCTATGGGAGATAATCATAAAGAATGTTGTTTGCGCCGCACTAGAAGGAATTGAAGAATTGCTGCAAGTTAGTTTGAAGGTTTGTGCAGAATGTGAATGGATGATGACTTACTGCAAATGTAAAGATTAAGGTTTGTGTTTTTTGTGTGGGTTGAAATTCAATGTTTCCCTTGTTTGTTGTGGAGAGACTCAGATTTTGGGCGTGGAACCGGTCGATGGGTCTCCTTCAGACCCGTTTTGCTGTTTAGATTACAGATAAACTGCACATGTTCCTTTTTATAAGGAGAAAAAACAAACATTCGGCCTCATCCAGCTTTGACTGTGAGGATATTTGAAGGAGCTGGACATCATCTCGCGTTCATCAGATGTTTACTTTTCTCATCGCAATGCTGATTTAGACGACGAATGCGTGCGGTGAAATAAGATGGGTAATTTTAGATTTGTACCAGACTAAAGTCAATGTGCGTGGTGATAAAAAAATATTCCTCCCACGTTGCTTCGTCATCGTTCTCAGACGTGACTTCACCCTACACGAAAGCCTTTAGGTCGAATTAAAACTGTGGTTTGAGTGTGTCTACGGTGATTGATGCGGAAAATGTACGTCATAATATGGCAAGCCAGCTTAACTAATAAACTGACCTCATGGAAAAACTTCAAGTACACCGTCGTCCTTGACACCAAGGGGAATATCCCCGGGGGAAAAAAAGCCCCTGATCCCCTGCATTGTGCAAACAATGCCCCTTTGATTGAACTCCTTAAAAAAATGTGACTCATTTAGCTTTTATTATACTCAAACAGTCCGTGTTGATTCAAATTTGATTTCAACTATTCCATTATAACTAACTCAACATATTTTGCAATGATGTGGTCAAATAGACCTAATTACTTGACTAATGGCAGCAGAGTTCAGGGAGGCCGGCTGGACCGGAACCATCCGCTCAGTGGATATTGGATGCAGGGGTTTTCTGGGGGAATCAACAATCCAGCTTCTGCATGCTGTCGGAATGGTCGAGGCTACAGAGGACCATCAAAGAGCTGAGAGAGGAGGCCGAGAAGACGAACTGGTTGCAGCTAAGGGCGGAAATTACACTTGGCCTGCATCACCCCAGTAGGGTCAACTGCTGGGGGTAGGGAGACTTCCCAAAGTGGCCACCTCGCACAGCTGTAGGTGCATTGTAACATAGATGTTTTTTTTGTTTTTATAATGATAAGGAACGGAGTTATTGATCCAGGAAATATGAATCTTTGACTATCTTTCCAGTTTTAGTAGTCTCTAAATCTGCCAGAATCTCCAACAAACTGTCTCAGTATCTCTGAAATACAATGGGTCTCTTAATCGCTCCTCATTTTCATGTGCCGTATTTCCGGTTAAAAAGTTTGTCCTTAATCCAAACTTTATTAACTTTTCAATAGATAAAGTAATATAAATAGAATAAAAAAACAAGGATTGCAAATAATGCAAATCTCTTCTTTCTTTTTTTATTGAAATATATACAAAAACATTATTTCCGGTTTATATTCGTCAATAGACACCAAACCAAAAATGTCAAGCGTTTTACGACAGCACTTTCGCCAAAAAGTGACGTCACGGCACCAACCGACTATGGAAAGAAAATACATAGATAAATACTGCAACGTCATCGTTCAGTCAAGTGTTTTGATTGTCATATTCCAAGGGTTGATTTAGTTGATAAATGTATTGCAAAAATTTCATGCAAACTCGTCCACTAGTTTTACGGTATCGTGCTAACAAACCAACCGAGGTAAAAGCCTAAACATTCTAGATGAAATTAACGTATAGTAAAAAAATAAAACGCTGACAATTAGCACTAAGAGTTAAACTTGAAGGATAAGGCTGTATACGGGCCTTTTCAAAGTGTAGCCGATGGTTTCAGAAACATGCCTACACTAAGGAAACTTTGAAATAATGAAAATGGAGACTCGTTTTTTTCAACACTTCTGAATTTTCCCTGTGGATATTAATAAAGTATCTATATATCCATCCGTCCAGCACAAGGGCAGACCGCTCGGACTTAACTTATTTTTGTCAGGTCAGTCCGCTTCCTGCCTTCTCCTTCAAAGTAAAAGCGCCAAAATACCCTACTCAGCAACAGTAAACTTAAAATAAGTCAGACCAACTTTTTACGCCATAAACATAAACATTCGCTAAAATATATTCACCCTCTTCACGATATACGATTAATAATGCCCAAAATCCCCAAATGTATGATAATTTGGGCCGTTCATAACTCATTAATTGTCGAATCGTCTAATTAAAAGTTAACTGGGCTACTGGATTGTTTAGTGTCCGTATTTCCGGATCCACTCACTTTTCAGCCAATCACAATGCTGTGATGACGACGTGACGCATGACGTCGCGCGCAGCGCATCGTTTAACAAAGAGCGCGAAACATGAAGATGAAGTGTCGGAATCCTACTGTCGGATTGAGGAGGAGCAACACTAAAAGTGAGCTTTGTCGTCTCCAGGCTTCCAGAAATAGGTGGTAATATTGACCCTAATATTACTAGCTGGCTGGCTAGCTGCAACAACAAAGCTTTTCGTCGTTGTTCCAACATGCAGATGGTGGCCGAGATCCCCGTTCTTAAAAATCAAGTTTGGAAAGCATCATGAAAAACGTGAAAAGGACAAACTTGACACTGGTTTGAAAGTGGCAGAAAAAAAATCCCATATTTAAAAAGACAAAGATTCAAAACCTAAACAGCAAATCCGTCTTTAAAGTAGCTGTGTCTTTTTAAAATAATAATTTAGGCCGTTTCTTTGATGTTTGTTGCAGATTGGGTGGCTTTACATTACAACATGTCAGAAACACAGAATATAACAATAATTAGCTATCAGTCTGACGCCTCAGAGACGTCAGACTTACGTCTCTGAGACGTTGTCTGATTGACAGGTGTTTATTGGGGCAAAGCTCCGCCTGCACTCACGTAGAGTCACTTCTCTGTCGTGCTATATTCTCAAACGATTATGGTATATATATGATATAAAGTACAGTAGTAGTAGGACAACATAGCTTTTACAGGATATCACTGAGCGCTAGAATGAATTTTGAGGCTAATTCGACGCGTACGACGATTATTCTCAAAATATGATAATTTTTGAGCCTCTTGTACGATTATACTTCAACTCCCATCAGGCAACGCTGGCTAGAGGCGCGAGACCGGATATGACCTCACACTCTGCGGTATCTTAAATGTACTGCCCACTTCTAGCGCCATCTTGTATCTCCGCAGTGTGGTTCATATCTGTGAAAAGACGCGGTTGTTTTAGTTTTACTTAACAATGAGCGACATCGAGGAAGGAAACTATGAAGGAAGGGTAAGTAGTCTCTACGAATTGTATAAAAAATGCCTTCTTCCTACTCTTTCCATGTGTCCCCAGCAGATGACTGTAAGCCAATTAACGGCTAACGTTAGCTCATGTCACAGTCAGATAAACGAAGAGATATATATATGTAAACATTATATTCTAATGATACATGTCCCAGTGAGTATCTACAGTGTTCCTTGGTTGTTTG
Organism: Lophius americanus; assembly: GCA_037951165.1. NCBI lineage: Eukaryota > Metazoa > Chordata > Actinopteri > Lophiiformes > Lophiidae > Lophius > Lophius americanus. The sequence goes on from JBBDHG010000298.1 coordinate 322,578, forward strand.
TTCATGACGACGCTGAAGTTAGCATCACATCTTAGCTTAGAGGAGTTGAACTTCCGTGGCTGTTATGTTTTTTTTAACGACTCCTCGAAGATCCTTCCTTCTCTCAGACACGCGCTACATTGTCCACTGTTAGCCAAAAATAGCACTGTTAAACTTATTTATCAATATATATATATATATATATATATATATATATATATATATATATATATATATATATATATAGTCCCCTCCAGAATTATTGGGGTAAAAAATTAGATGCATACATTATCTTAAATTCAAATCATTCACTTAATGCTAACTTCTAATTCAAGGAACGAAAATTAAAAAGAAAAATTAAACTCTTAACCTTAAATAAATGAGTCCATGGAACTCTGTCTTTTCTATCCCCATTATCAGAGATCCCCCACCAGACTTCACAGTGAGCGTGAGGTGCTTTTTATATGGCTTTCTTTTTGTTACTCCACACCCATCTGCAATTATTGTTGCCAAAAAGCTCTATTTTGGTGTTATCCATTCACCTATGTCATTAGAACACCTTTTCTCATTATGCCTGTGCGAAGTGGCAAAAGTAGCGTTTGAGTTGCTTCTTTCTCTTCTTGTTGATAGTAATCAAGAAACTGAGACAGGAAGGCCATTTGAAAGTCCCAGTGTTGTTTGTCAAACTGTAGGAGCTTTAGCTTGTGTGTGGATGACAGTAGAGGCCTTTTTCTTGCTACCCTCCCAAACAGCTGGTTTAGGGGCCATCTGATGGTGGTTAGGGAGACTTTCTGACCCCAAGATTCAACAGGCCTCTGCAATTCTTTATGTGAAATATATATATATACACACACATGCACACTAAGGTTGTGAAAGGCAGTGCATTCTGCAATTTTTTGGCAATATATAAAATTTCATGCACAGAAATTAAGGGAATTGAATAATATCAAACCTGTTTTTATAAGCTCATGTGGAGAACTTCTCCAATACTTGTTTCTAATATTTATTGATGGTGTCTGTTCATCAGTATAAGTGTGAGAATTTTTCTCGTAGAAGAGCAGATATGTGCTGCAGCACATTTTTTGTTTTGTGTATGGATCAAACAATAAGGAATCTAAAATCTTGGTGTACACTCAGACTAAAGGTCTCATAATTTTGAAGGGGTTCACACAGCCCAAAGGTGCAAAAAGCAGAGATTGCTTGGTAACAATCCAATTTAAAATTTCCCTAAATTTTGCCATTAGCTACCAAGCTAGAAGCTAACTTCAGCGTCTTTCGGTCATGAACATTTCCTAATCTGCTTAGCAAGTGTGCTTCATGTGGACACTAGATATCTTTAAAATATGGACTTCTTTAGTGCAGATATTAGCTGCAGCTATTGTGCTTCTCTCCCTCCCTGCTTTCAAGCTTTTGTTAAACAAATTAAATTATTGCTACTGCATCTATCTACGCTCTTCGCCTGTAAACATGTAGCAACTTTGCTCATTGATGTAATTGTACTGCATTAAGTGTTTTTATATTTCATTTAAAAAATATTCTCCCTCTCTTAAACCTATGATCTTAATTTTATTGAATGTTCTTTTTTCATTAAGGTTATTGACCGTGAAGGATTTGAAGAGTTTTATCCAAGAATGATGAAGAAAATTTTCAAGATAAAAGAAGGCTAATGAAAATGAAAATAGAAGTTGGAAAGGGAGGAAAATGTGACGGAAGAATGGTGTCAGATAGACGCGCTTGCAGTGTAATGGCTTAAATGAAAAAGAAAAACAGACCTGGAATCAGAAAATGAGAACTGAAAAAAGAAGATCGAAGAAGAATAGAAAATCCTGAGAAAAAGGAGTAGCCTGTAAAGAATCTGGAAGCGTGAATGTGTCCCTAGGTTAAGTAAACATACTGTTTGTGTCACAAATGTCTTTTCTTTAACATGAACATGCATGTTTTTATATTTTAAATTGATGGCTAAGGTGGACATGGAAGTAAACCTGTCATGTACATTTGATTTATGTAGTTGACAGTAGGCCACATTGTAAACAAATATTGATTTATTTAAAGGTAATAAGATTACTAACCCCTCCCCTCACAGTACATGAGCTGTGCAGATTTAGAATGGCATACTGTACGTGTCAGACATACTCACTACTCTGTGCCTGGTTTGTTTTTCTGCATAAAGAATAAATGTGTTTTTGCTGAATGTCCATGAGTGTGTTGTTAACATGCTGCTGTGGTAATAGGGGTCACGCTCCCCGTCCAAATCGGATCGTAGGAGTCCAGCTCGGGTCAAGTCAGCGAGCAGATCCGGCACACCGAGCCCATCCCGGGCCGCCAAACGCTATGAGTCCAGATCCCACTCTCGCTCAAAATCTCGGTATGTTTTTGCTGTTTTCTAAAATACTTTGTGAAAATTTTTTACAGCTACACTTAAATATGTCTCTCAGTTGCTAGATGTTTGTATACTTCCGCTTTCCTCTTGTCTTCTGTCACTGATTATCATAAAGGACCTTCATTTGTCGCCTACTGCTATCTTCCAACTTTTTATCTGTTGCAATATCCCCGAAAAGTCGTCATTGCCACATCCTCAGATCCTTCACGTTAACGCCACAACTGAAAAACTATTTAATGAATTAGTCATTTTCAAATCTTATACCCTAGAGTCCTCCGTGTGAGGAAGAACTGAATGAATTTTGAGAAATGTCTACATCTGACACTAGGGGCAGCTTGAGATCCAGAATTTCTTTGTCCGTAAAATGTCAATCGTTGATCCGAGTTAGTGAATCGACTCGAGGAGATACGTTTTGCATATATCATATTTTACTCTAACGGGTCACATTGTACTCACAGGGGGGGGATTTGTTAGGGAAAACAGCTTTTCAGATGACTTGATTTGAGGAGTTAATTCACGGGATTGGGGGCTTTTTGGGGATAAACCATTGCTGTCATTGATGACAACGTAGGCCTAGTTTTGTTTAATATACTTTTGTACATTTTTGGGTACTATACTAGTGTTTCAACCTCTAATTGCACAGAACTGTACGATCGCACCGCTGTCCGAGGCAAATTTCCCTTTCGAAGACAAGAAAGTTTCTTATCCTCCCCTGAATCCTTTTCAGGTCCCACTCCAACCGCCAATCACGGTCCTATTCTAATCGGAGGAAGTCCCGCTCTCGTTCCTGCAGCCCCGAATACAGCCGCAGGAGGAGCCAGAGTAACTCTCCCGATTCGAACCGGAACGACAACACTGGCAGCAGGGTAAAACTTAATGACATCACAGGATAGGAAAACATACAGAAGGCTATATAGGGACAGATTTGGTGCTTATGAACTGAGTGGAAGATATCTTTCTTTTGTATATAATGTTACTCCTATAGTTCATATTTTACTCCCTATTTTGACAAATGCTTCACAACTGTCTATGTTGAAATTCAGTCATATATCTACAAATGGAGCTCTGGCTTTGATATATTATTTATATGTTTTCTCAGTTAAATAGTTTATGTAATTTTAATTATTCGGCAGAGTTTTTTTGTGGAAAACTGTTTGTTTTCCACAAACCGCCCAACCATAAATACAAGTGTCTAAATTTAGCTCCTGTAAATTGACACAAGGAAATCTCTGTTTTATTCCTAAACTCAGATGAACTAGTTTGCTGTATTTATCTTCATTATGAGTCATTCTGGGATCTTATCTTAGAGTACTCCAGCACTTTATTGTATTACTTGACTATTAAACTCTATGACCTAACTCTCAAATCGAATTCTGATGCGTTCTTGATTATGTAAAACTATGAACAACTAAAAACTTGATGAAGGACCAATGAATGTCTCAAAGTTTGCCAACAATTGTTTTCAATTCTGTGGGAAACAACTGAAGTGACATTTAATAACCCCGTTTTCATTAACCTACCTCTCTCTTCATTACCTCAGCAGAGTCATAACTTGACAAAGGAAACCAACAGTGATGGTGGAGCTGGTGCAGATGTTAGGGTATGTGGACCCTCTCATTGATTTTGGCCAAGAGAAATGTGATGCAAGTGTGTGTGGTACAAAGGTGCTCCCAGTCTGAACCTGGCTGAGAAGTAAAGGGAGTAAAAAGTCAACTAGTGGGGATAAAATACCTTTTCGTATACTCGGATACTTTCGATCATCCTTTTGCCTGAATTTAACTCGGAAGTATAGACTTTTTTGAATATCAATGTGCTTTAGATCACTAATATTTTCTAAAACTGTCATGAATCAGCTTAGTCACACGTGTAAAACAGCGTCTACTAAAAATACATATTATTGTAAATATTTAACATTTGGATTATTTTAGATGTATGTATTCAGTTTTTATGCATTTTACGTGGATATTTCTCCGTCCCACTAAAATCAAAGTGGGTGATATTTTTGGCAGCTTAGCCTGTGACGCTTTCATCGAAGCACCGCAGGAAAAGCGAAGCTCAAATATATTTGAAAGAACTGCATTTTACGCATATTCTATATCCCTGAAAAGAAGGAGGGGTCATGAAGGATCTGAGGATGCAGATCCTTCATTATTCTATAACTCAAAAACTATTCCACGGGTCAGTTTCAGGTTTTACATCTGCATAGGTCTTTATGTCAATAAGAACTGGATTGATTTCAGTTGCCTAGTTCTGACACTTGGCAGAGCTTTATCTTCAGAAGTGTTTTCGGGCCATTCATCTCAATGGTTGGTCAGATTCCGTTCAACTTTAGTGCGTTTGAATCAACTGGAGATGTATCTTATATATATATATATATATATATATATCATATTTTACTCACTATAGGGAACTTCATTTTATTTAATTTTTTTACCAAATCGCTGTTTTCAGACATAACGTCATATTTAATGTTAGGTCTACTATTAGGGGGTTTGCTTGTACAATGCAGCGGTTGGGGGATTTTCTGGGATATATCTTTGCTGTCAGGGACGAGGGTCTAGGCCTGGTTGATGATCAGTAATAAATCGGGGCAGATACGAGTAAATAAAGCTGTTCTTCTTGCAGTAGCATGGTCGACCAGTTTGCGAGCAGGAATGCGAATTTCAAGCTGCTAGCGACCAAATGAATGAAACCGCTTCATGCTGTAAATAATGTTCCCTAAGGCTCCGTTTGAAATTCTGTCAGGTTTATTAAAGCTGTCATAATTTACCCGATGAGCGACAATTGGACTGGTAGAACCGGTGTAAACGGTTTTAGTGACTGTTATTAAACTGCACTTAGAGTTGAAAGCACCTAGTCAAGACGTCTAAACAAATCTTACATCAGGTCTTTTCTCGTCATTCCTAACAGTGAAAAAATACCCGAATAAAGACTCTTTTTTTTTTTTTTTTTTTTTTTCTCGTTAAAGATTTAACTCAGTGTATTTACTTGGTTCACTTTTGCTGTTTGGGTTTTACTTTTGGAAAGATGTGTTTATTTTTAGCCAGTGCATCACATATGTAATATAGAGAAGCAAAGCAGGAAGTGAATCATCCCTGGCCTTTACTGTTGACTCTTCCAGGCAAACCCTGACCCCAGCAAATGCCTTGGAGTGTTTGGTTTGAGCCTGTACACCACGGAGCGAGACCTGAGGGAGGTCTTTTCACGATATGGTCATCTGGCTGGGGTCACCGTGGTGTACGACCAGCGCACCGGTCGCTCCCGGGGCTTTGCCTTCGTTTACTTCGAGAGACTGGACGATTCCAAAGAGGTATGAGTATTATTTCATTAATTGGACAGGTATCCCATGATTGTTTGCACTATTTCTTTGTTTCTGGTCTCTTGATGTATTTGGTTACCTTCATCTGATGTTTTACAGTGTACAGTATTCTTCATTAGATGGCTATGGAAAGCAGCAAAGCTGTGGGTTCTAAAACCTATGAGCAGAGTAGCCAGAGTAGAGTTGATGTTTGACCTTTGCCACTTTATTTGATTAGTTCAACTTTAAATATGACTTAAAGAGGAAGAATAACCAGCAGAGTTACATTTTTTTATAGAGATGCTTAAGAGTCTAAAGTTTGCACTCTTCTGGTGAGGCCAATTGATTTTATCCCCCGCTGCCAACAGCGCCCAAACAGGGGTACATTTTGTTAATTTGCATGTTTACGTGTCGGACTGAAGCTCCACAGCAGAGGGGTGATCCAAAATGTGGGTTCAGTGGAAACTGAGTTTGAGATGAAACTCTGAGGCGATTGCACTGATAACTTGCTCTGAGAACTAAACCTGCTGCCTGACTGGTTTTCTTCAACAAAGCCTGAATTTGTTCCTGGCTCCTCTTTTCTGGGTCTGTATCAGAACTGTCGGGCAATCATTTGTCAGACTATAGACATATAATTTTTTTTGTTTTTCATCAGTAAATGTTTGATATTAAGAGCCACTGACTGCAAATAAAAATTCCTGCTTGTATGGCGGCCCACTGGTTGCCATGGTGAATCACAGCATCTGAGCTCCACTGATGGCTTTTGATCATCCTTGTGCAGGAGCTCGGGGTTAAAATCAGTTTGTTGAACCCGCCTCCCGGAATACAATCCCACTAGAGACGCCTTTTGATAATTTGTGAATCTTAAGAAGGTTTTTGTGATGTACTTTCTAATGCCTTGAGCCACATTGTCCCTCATCTCTGAAAAGGGTAGAAGCTCTGAGCCGTCCTCTCAGGCTCATGATCTTCTACAGCCGATCAGTATCCCTTCAGAAACTCCCTGGACAGAATTCGGTGACATTTCACATCCACTCTGGAGGGACTCTAAAGGTGTTCATCTCCTCATTGGTGCCTTCACTTTGATCAAGTTACATTTTTAAGCACATTTGAGTTGTGACCAGAATCAATTAGATCACTTTAATTAGTAAACATGTCAGACAGATTCATCCATTAATTAATGAATAATTGTCATCCTCTAAATCTACCACTCCACTACCAACTCCTCAGATACTCTGGAACCGTTTCTCTGCTCGTACTCTTGATCCTTCCAAGTCTCTGCTCAAGTACCTTTTTACAACTTGCCCCAAGTATTTTTAGAACCGTCTGTTTATTGGGGTGTGATGACATGAGTGTGCCACCAGATGTCGCCCTCCCCTCGCACTCCTGTGGTGTCCCACAGCAAAGCCTTTGAGTGAGTCTCTTATATTTCTAGCCAGAACGTTCACTTTTTGTTTTGCGTGTAATTTGTGATTCCAAGGCAATGGAGGGAGCCAATGGCATGGAGCTGGACGGAAGGCGCATCAGAGTGGATTATTCTATCACCAAACGCCCCCATACCCCCACACCAGGAATCTACATGGGCCGACCCACTCAGTAAGATCAGCACTAACGTCACATCAGTCCACGGCACCTGTCGTGTGGATTAAACCTTTGTCACATGGCTGGGGTCACTCGGGAGTTCACGTTTGAGCCCCCAGGAGTAAAATGTCTAAAAGCATTGTCACATCTGTGTTCCCTTTGTGGGATGTAGTTTGTAACCGTTCTGACGTATAATATTTCAACAGTAATGGCGGCAGCGGCGGTGGTGGCGGCGGCGGTGGTGGTGGTGGTGGTGGTAGCGGCGGCAGCGGCGGCAGCAGGAGGGGAAGAGACTCCTACTATGACCGAGGAGGCTACGACCGGGGCAGCTATGACAGATATGACGAGTACGACTACAGGTATAGGTGAGTCACAATGTCTGAGCCCAAGGTCGGTGTTTTACTGTTGCGAGGAAGACAACGTCTCACGCTCTCCTGGTCTCTCTGCAGTCGCAGGCGCTCTCCGTCGCCCTACTACAGCCGATACAGGTCTCGCTCACGGTCCCGCTCCTACAGCCCACGTAAGTAAAGACAAAGTTCTGCTCGAGGTGCTTCTGTGGTGTCAAACAAGACGTGAAGTCAGACTGCTGCTCATATGATGGACTAACTTTTTTGTTTTCTGCTTGCAGGCCGATATTAAAAAGTTGCTTCCTCCCGACATTCGCCGTCCCTCCAGTAGTTGATGGGGAGATCCATCCTTGTGTTTCTGAGGGGAATTGTTGTGTCTCTATCACCAGAGGGGTCTTCCAGAAAGCAGGTTTAAAGGAAAATCTGAGTTTGTTAAGCCTGAGATGAGGCTCTGGGTTTTTTTTATTCCAGAAAAGGGAGTCAGTTACCGTGGTGACTTACTCCCTTAAAAAAACCTTATCTTCAACAAAGCCTGAGTTTGTTCCCGACTCGCCGTCAATCATTTGTCAGATTATAGATTTACATCAGGAGAGTTTCCTCTGCAACATTTTGGGATCGACAAAAACGTATGTATTATATGTACATGTTTGCGTTTTGGTGTTTATACGTTTACGTGCGCGTTAACGTGTGCGTGTATATAAATACAATTATACATACATATACACATATTTATATATGTGTATATGTATGTTGCAGGAACAGTCAGTGACTTATATGTACTTTTCTTAATATGTCAAACATGATAAAACCAAAGCGAGGCATAATCATCAACTTCTCTGCCATCCATTAATTTTCTTTGGAGTCGTGGTGGCAGCAGCCCACACAAGACATTTCAGACGCCCCTCCCTTCTGCAACCCTCTCCAGCTCGTCCAGAGGCGTTCTGATGAGAGATGTAACTCCTCCAGTGACTTCTGTCGGCTGCTTTTTACGTCACGTTCACAAATCCGTTGTTTTCACCGCAATATTCTGACAAAATACAAAAAAGAAACTATTGGCGACATCCCATCAGGCAGTTTTCTCTGAGGAAGCTGCGTTTTTCTCCTTTTTTTCTAAATATGCTCCTCATGAGCGCTGGAAGCATGGCGACCGTACATCTCACTGCTCCTCACGGCATCTCTTGACTTTGGATCGATTGTTCTGGAACGAAGACCTCCAGAGTTTCTCATCTCAGGCTTAAACTCAGATTTTGTCGAGCCTGATTTCTGGAATACGCCGCTGAGAGCTTTTCTGGTTTACATGCAGTAGATGTCTTAATTTTTTCTAGACCTTTTTGATTGATGGTGTCTGTGTGAGCAGAGATCTCGACAAATTACTTCTTCATTCTCGGACTGGTATCCTTCCTCTCCGCTTTACGTTCAACAATCAGCTGACGGTTTTCTAGCAAGCGATTGCTGCAATCATCATTATTTGTTTGGTTGCTGTCGTGACGGAGAGAGAAAACTGTTTCAGCAAATATAACCGAGACTTTCACGGCTAAGAAGCTGGTGAATTGGACCGGGGGAAATCTGATCTCTGCTCACGTAGAGCTCGACTCGACTTTTATGATACTGTTACATTTTTATTGTTTTTTTTTTATGGAAATACAAATACATATGAAAATTGCAACGTTTTCTCATTGACTCATTGTGCAAGAAGTGGAACTGTTAGCAGCAAAAGTGGGAGTTAACTCTTTAACGTGAGCGGGCGAGGCGGGAGAACGGGCTGGGGGGAGTTTCAGAGAACGATACGAGCGTAAGAGGTGCTATCTGGAATCACTTTATGGTCGCATGAATTTAAAGTGAGTTAACTGGAGACAGATTCTCCAGCCGTTCTCTCGTTCACTGCACACCAGCGAGAAAATGCAAAGATGGACTTTAACCACGCTTTTATGGAGCCGCCGCCGCCGCTTTAGTTACGTAAGATACAAAGTTCACGTGTGAGAAAACGATGCGTCAGCTACACGTATGCTTTGATCTTCACTCCTTCAAACTTCATCGACCGCTCAATCAACTAGGTGTCATGAATTTCACCTTAATTATCTCACCCTGTATAAAAGTATTCAGTTATATAAGATTACAGAAGGTGGCCGTCCTCGGGGCAGAAATCAGAAATTATTCACTCACTCACTCACTCTGACAAAAGTGCATCAACAGTTTTGTCCCAATAATCACAAACGTAGAGCCGGAGTCTTTATCTGTAGACTGTAGCCCCCGATAATGAGGAACTTTATTCAAACGCTGCTCCCGGGCCCCTCAGAGTCGTGTGTTAATTTACACCCACAGATAATTCACTCAAGGTAAGGGTCAAAGTTTGAGGTCCGTGTCAATAAAGTCCCACAGCGCCGAGTGTTGCATCAGTAGGAGTCCATAGCATAACCGCCTGAGACGGGAGAACCAACCGAGGATCTCATTGTGCACCAACTCATAGGTTCCACCACCCCAGAGATCAGGAGCAGATGAATGCAGACGCACACTCCATTATAAGGTTTCAGGGCGAACTAGGAGTTCTTCATCGATGCTGGTGTTAAAGACAGATCTGCTCAAGTCATCTTCATGGAGTGGATTCTGCTGCTATATAAAATAAAACGCTGCCAACTATTTTGTGTCCCTGCAGCTTCGCGTTTAGGTTTAACAGAGAAACAAACATGGAGCCTCGACTCCACCCTGAAGGCCCATATATGGGCGTCCACATAAACAGGATCTGATCCGATGCCCAAAAAAGAGAGAATGCACACCTGATGCTGCTGTGGAGTTCAATCTTCTAATGTACCTGAAAGATAATCCCAGGAAAAACTGAAATTATTCAACACAAATGATGGTTTAAATTTAATTTAAATTAAAAAAAATTAAAATGTCTGACCAGCAGGGGGCGCAGCCAGAACTTGATGACTGATTACTTGTGAGCCCCGCCCTTCACCGCAATGATTGACAGCATCTGTAACCTGAGAGGCTTCAATCATCACCAAACAGCTGTGATCTCTTCAGCCCATCAGGGTGGTCTTCCTCACCTGAATCAGGCATCTACCTAGTTATTACTTCCTCTTCTTTTTACGGTGCATAAGGCTAGATTTTACTAAAAACCATTAATTTATGTCAATTTATGTCAAGGTATAAGGTTGAATGAACATGAAACTCCTTTCAGTCGGCACAGGTGGTTTTATTCAGACAGAATTACCCCTTTTTTGGCACATTTTGGGTCCATTAGTAAGAAAAGGACTAAATTGCCCGTAGGAGTGAATTGTTTTCTGTCCCGATGGGTCAGACCAGTGAAGAACTTGCGACTCGTCCAGGTTGTGCCCTGCTTCTGGGCATATGTCAGCTGGGATAGGCTCCAGTACCCGCAACCCTGAGGAGGATAAGCGGTCAAGGACTAGGAACCATCATCCAGATGGAGAGTCCTCCTGGTTCTGTCCCACAGAAACTGTCCAGAAAACATGAACTTTGTGGTATTTCTATCAAATATGATGCAGAAGTTATCAAAGAGTTTCTGAACAAATTCCCTGATTGTTTACTTTCATGTTTCTGACTATAATTATGTCAGAGCCTTTGATCTAAAAACATCAGTTGAGGAGAGAAATATTACTCTCATAATATCGGATTACTCACACGTACTAACAGATTACCTATATAGTAACAGATTACTCTCACAGTAGCGGGTACAATGTTATCGACACCATAAATGAAGGTTTTAGGTTTTACCTATCCATAGACACCAAGGTGACGTAAAAACACCTGGTAGTTGTGGAGATAGTTGAAGGTTTCTGAATGGTGTGATGATGTCATTCGGGCGAGACTTAAACATAACCAATGAGGTGAATGTGTTTCTGTGATGTCGGATAAAATTGTGAGGATTATGAATGTTAACAATCATCAGCATGTTCGTGTTTTCTATATGTGTTCAACACAGGACGGCTGCTTGAAGGTTTGGGGTGGGGTGGGGGGGTGTTAATAACTGGCTCCACTGGGACCAACAACTGTTTTCTATTTCTTCAGCATGCTGCTTATCTTCACTGATCTCCACGTGGCCCATTTCTATCACTTACTGCTGAGTCTATTTTAAAAATATCCTCATTTTAGTTAGAGGAAGATGAACTTAAATCCGTTTTTGAACGTGCTTCAAAAACATGTTGACTCTTCATGATAATATGCATAAATATGTATTTCATTAATAAAATTGATGACATATCTCATCAGGTAGAGAGAAAACACTTTAATATCAAGTCTTTCTCCACACAAATGTTATTAAAACACTATTTAAAATGGGAAATTGAAGCTTTCAACACATTAAGTTTTTGTATTATGGACATAATCAAATATACAATTAAAAATAAGATCGAATTGAGCATTACAAAGCTATTTTACAAAGCATGACATGTGAGAGGAAGATGTTGTTTCAGTTGTTTTTAAAGTCACACTTTCATCAGTCAACGTGTTAAAACCAACAGCAGCAGAGGAAGACTTCCTGCCAGAGGTGAAGCTATGCTGAAGGCTGGACATTTAAATGTGAATGAAACTCTGCTTGAAAACACCCAAATGCAAGAAAATGTCTTAATCCGATCAAATAATCCACAAGAATTTAAAAAAAAGAAAGAAGAAACAGCAGATGTGTGTTTGAAATAGCAACTTGTGTTAAAATAATCAGAAATGTAAATAAATGAGAATTTAAAGATATTTCTATTACATTCGAAATTAAGTGTGGCCAGAAATTAATCAAATCAAAAATCAAATATTTAAAGAGAAGAAGAATAGAGGATTTTTTGGTGCTTTCTTTTGGGGTTAAAACAATAGTTTGACTGAAATAAACAGTTTGATTGACTTAAAATGCATCTTTTAAATATCCTCTTATCAAATACGATTTTTTTGGATCTAGATAAATTGAACTTTTAATGCTATTTCCATAGATTAGACTGAGAAAAGGGTCATCTGAAAAGGAAATACATCACAAAGATAGCAGCTTCAGTTTGTTTGGCCTTTTTCATTTTTCCCTTTTCCCTTCTAGAAAAGTCAGGACTAACTTGATATATCTAATATATATATATATATATAAATATATATAAAAAGAAATGATGCAGGGGCGCAAACCGCCATTTTCTCACATGATGACGGGTGTCACCCCACGGGGCATTCTGTGGACAAAACGCATCTTTTTTTTTTAATCGTAGATGCTAAAAAAAACATCCAGCTCGAAGCAGAAAAACCTCCGGCCTGTGCGTGGATTCTGAAGAACACAGACCCGCATTAACGTCAATAATTCTATTAGTTTTAGTCTCCAGATCCTCCTCAACATGGCGTGCGCCTCCCCGGTTCCGTCGGCACCGGTCGGCCATGAGTGGATTTAACGGTTACAAGTGGAAAAGCAAAAACATTCCTTCATTAAAAAAAATAAAAAAAAATCAATCACAAATAAAGTAAATAATAAAAAAAACATCCTCACCGGAAAAAAAAACGGATCCCTTGATTGAAAGGGTTTTGTTTTGTTTTTGTGTGTGAAAGAGCCTCGCGCTTGCAGAGGAGGAACTATCTACATCTTGGAGAGAGGCCAGCAGCTCAAAGTTGGGCTATAAGCTCCTTTTTACTTAAACAATCTAGGCTTCCTCCCCCATCTTCCCTCCCCTCCTCCTCCTCCTCCTCCTCCACCTCCTCTCTAGGAACATCCAGGCTCTGTTAAACCCCGCAGATCGATTTGGTTCAGATCTCTCTGCCCCCCACCATAAGCTGCAGAAACTTTATGTCAGATTGTCCCTATGGAATTTGTCCATAGCGAGGAGATCTGACGCTGAGGGAGGGAGGGGGGAGGGGGCGTTCAGAGTTTCTGTACATTCCTCTGCGATACATTCACTGCTCCTCCTGTAGCCACACACACAGGCTGCAGCCATGCATCACCTCATTCCAACCGACAAAAGCTCACATGACCCGCAGCCCCCCTCCACCACCGCCCCCACCCTCAGCCCCCCATACGTCCAGTCTGCAACACCCACCATCTTCAAAACCATAAAGTGCATGGTTGGTTTATGCGTTTCGTTTATTCTCCAGGGGTGGAAATCATTAAAACCCACCTAAACTCCATAGTAAAAAGAAAAAAGAAAAAAAAAATGGTACGAGCCAAGTAGGCCAAAAGGAACGCGTCCATGTTGGAATATATGTGCGGTTTAAAATGATCCTTATGTGCTCTAAACTCATATCTAAGCAGGGTAAAATACTGTCTTAACTTTAAACAAAGCACACGTATGATTAAAAGCTACTTTAATAAAAGTTTATTAAGCGGGTTTTGATACATTACGTTATTTTATTTCTCGTTGGCCTGCTTTAAGCTATTTTATCCGCGGATGTAAACAAAACTTAAACTTCCTGGAAAGTTGGGGGAAGCGGTGAAAAACTGCGGCAGCCTCGTGTTTCGTTTCATGTTAACAAAGGCCAGCGGAGGAACCGTGGGGTGAATGCCTAGTTGGCGCGCCGATTCATATAGAATAATCCTTCCGGTCGGCCAATGAGCGCGCGGAATGAGGCCGAGAAAGCAGCAGGAGGAGGGGGCGGGTCCATGCGTCTGCGGGCTACTGATTGGTCCGCCGTCTGGCCAATCAGGGAGCGCTGTGTGTTTGCTCAGCAGCAAAGGGGTGAACCAGTGAGACATGGTTCTCCTCTGAGCCACAGGCTGGGTGGGGGGCTCACCGAACCAGTACCGCCTTTACAATCTGCTTTACTCACATCAAGGCCTTTTTATTAGCAAGAACACTCAAAGCACAGCCCTCTGATCGGACACATAAACTTTTTCATTTTTACAAAATCAAGAAAACGGCACAGTGTCCCAAATCAAATGTATAAACCAGACACTGAATTGGAACATGAAAGTTAAATGAAGGCTGCTCAAACTTTCTGGGTTAAAAAAAATAAAACAACCCAATTTGGGTTATTTCAGTGACCCAGTGATCGGTCTAGAACAATTCCCTGTTTGGGATGAAGTCTAATATGGACTGACCCAACCACAGGTTGTTTTGGGTTACGGGTTTGACCCAGAATGCTGGATTATGTCTTTCTATCCATAATTGGGGGAAACGTTGAGATTAAACAAAATTCAGGATTTTCAAAATTCAGTTTGCTGCATAAAAACGGCAGAATTAAACCCATAACAATCCAGACCAGTTTGTTTTTAAACAAAAATGATGTGAGACATACAACACTTTATTTTAAATTATTACACAAACTATTCTCCTTATCAGAGCTCTGTTACGCTTCTTTTAGCTTTGCTACCTTTTTTTATTCGTAATTCCACGACATAGATCCAAACTAAAACTTTTACCCGAAGAAGGATGTACATTATGAAAAAAGAAAAATCATTAGAAAACTAAGTTGTTTTATGTCACATTATTGTTAGAACATGTTTGATGTGATACAGGACATGTTATTGAATCATTAAGTTATATTTAGGAACCAAAAAACAAGCTGAAAATCAACTTTTTATGAGTCAGAAATGAAGGATAAAGCCGTGGAAGAATCTTTCCTTAGAATTTAAAAGGTTTGCGACTCTTGTCGCCATGGTTACTGAAGGGTTAAAGGAATGATTGATCACTGTTTGTCACTGGATGTTGGGTCAAACCAACTCAAACTGTTTCCCAGCAGCGATCCGACAACTGTTTTATTAAAAAATAACCCAATTAGTGTTTAATTTTTCCGCTGATACCTCTTAGTTTGTTACTTCTTGTTCCACAACTATGATCCTGGTCTGATTTCCTGGCTGATGGACTTCCTCGCAGGAAGGTCTCAACATGTGAGAGTCTTCTATCCTCTCCTGGAGCACCCCAGGGCTGCGTTTTCCCACCTCTTCTGTTCTCGCTCTGCACCGATGAATGCCGACATGCACTGCGTCACATTCTCAGGTCTGCTGATGATTTCGCCATTGTGTCGTCCGTGTTGGACATCAAAGTGTCCGAGACCGGAGAGACGATCCGTAATCATCTCCCCAGCATCCATCCACAGCTAATCTGTGGAGGCTGCAGACAAGTAGGGATGTCTCGGTGGCATTATTGACTGCAGGATGACCTTTGAACCCCCACGCGGACGTTGATGGTGGTCGGTTTAACATGAAAACAGGTCCGTTAAGATGTTCCGGTGGGTCCGTTTCAACTTCTTCCTTTCGTGTGCTGGTGCTGCCCACCTTCATTGGAAAACACAAGAACATTTTTAAGACATTTCCAGACGCAACCCTGCAGGACCTCGATGACCTTCACGAGGTCAAGACTCTGCAGATGGCCCAGATGAATCTAGCCGACCTCTGACCCTGACCCTTAAGTTGACGCCGCCTCTTAATACCAGCTGCTATCCACCTTTTAAACGACTCAGTGTAATTATTTCATCCTTTTCATAAAACCCATGTTTCAGATGTTTCTTAAGTTGCATTTGTTTTCCTGACGTCTGGATGTTAAATATTCTTGTTGTTGTTTTGCTGTTGAGACAGGTGATTATGAGTTATATTATTTATATTATCATTAGATTAGATAAATGACTTCATCGCCGCTGCCCAGAACAAGTACTCAATATGAAGATCGAAATCCGATCTGAAGGTGGTCAGATGCTGTAAAATATCTGCAAGGATTTTCTAACAGGGAACCAAAATACACTAGAAAATAAATTGTGTTGTTTTAATAACAAACTTTCTCTCGGCAAAGAGAGTTGGAGATTCCTTCAACCCATCGGTAACCATGGTGACAAGGGTCACAAATGTTTTAAATGCCATGAGAAGTTCCTTTTACAGATTTATCCTTCTTTTTTAACTCATCAAAAGTTAATTTTCAGCTTGTTTTTTGGTTCCCAAATAGAATTTACAGACTTAATGTTTCACTCACTACGTCGTGTTTCACATCAAACATGTGAATCAGACAATAATGTGATTTAAAACAAATTGGTTTTAGTTATATCTTTCTATTTTCGTACTGTAAAACATTTTCAGCAAAGTTGCAATTTTGATCCATGTTGTGGAATTAGAAATTTAAATAAATATGAGGAAAATCTGAGCACTGAAGCTAAAAGAAGAAGAAATAAAAAGACCGTCAAAATATTTTAAGGTTTTGGTTTTTTTCCACAATAAGCAGAAAAAAGACACGAAAATGAAAATGTAACATTTCGGATCAGGAATATTTTTTCCAAAAAAAAAAAAGTGTTCTGTGCTCTATTTGTAGATCCCATGTTCATCTGAAGGACCACCGGGTCTGGGTCCTAAGGGGTTAAATTCTGCCATTTTTATGCAGAGACCTGAAGTTTGAGAATTCCGTTTGACTCGTTTATCTCAACAACATTATGGGTAGAAAACATAACCCAACATGCTGGGTGGAACCCGTAGCCCAAAACAACCCCCGTCTCCCCACGTGACCCAGAACTGAGTTTCCAAAACAACACGAAGTGGGTTATTTTTAACCCCAGCAGTTTTTAGAGTGTACAGTTGCTTCAAAGATTGCCATAAAACCATCAAGAGGTAATGAAAACATTCTGCTGGAGTTCTTCTCAGATCCGACCCACTCACACAAACATGGCTTTCTCTCTGCTGTGGGCCGTGTGGTGATCATCAGACTCATGCTCATGGGTGGAAGTGGACCTTCAACAGGTATGGATTCATCCCCCAACCCCAACCCCTCCCCCTCCTGCAAACACTCACTCTCTGAACACTAACGTGCGCGTGAACCACCGGCCATTGCCCGTGATTCTACAATGAGACCTTACATACAGATCTGGCGTGGGTTTTTTCCTTCTTTTTTTTTTTTTGACGTGGAACCCTGACGCGAACAGTGGGGTTGTGTGTAACATATGACGCGAGGGGCACTTTAATGCAGGAGACCCCTCCCCTTCCCGGCTGAATGCTGGAGGTATGGCCGAGAGCACACGCCATGTGCTTTGTCCACATGGTATCAGCGCTCTCCTGGAGCCAAACACTGTGGAAAATTAAAAAAATGCAAACATGTGGCGTGGTGGCACCAATCCCAACCAGAGACGCCCCCCCTCCCAATCAATTAAGTCATTCGAACCCGTTATTGGACCTTAAGTTGTGGACCAGCGTGGGTTCGGCCTCTCTCTGGTTGGGGAAGATGGATGCCGTCTGTGGATCGTGGTAGTACGTGTCAGTCGCAGATTGCGTGGGGGGCCCGAGGAGCGGCTCAGGGCCCTCCCCACTCAACATTTCTATGTGTCCGGCGTGTTATTTTACCTTATAGTGCAACATAATTATGAATGGCCCCACCCCCTTCCTTCTTTTTTTTTTTTCCAAGTGATTCTGTCATCCGTTCAGCCGCGCGCGCGCGCGCGCACACTCCCCGGTGATATCAGCGTCTCCCTGTTATGGGCGTGCGCGCTCCCGTTTTACTATTCCTCAGCCCCGACCAATGAGAATCGAGGCTTCGCAGAGAAAGGCACCGAATGTGGTTCTGGTAAAGATTCTCACGGAATCCCTTTACGTAGGTTTTTTTTTTACTCCCCCTCAACGCCAATCCACTCTTCTTCTCCGGTTTTCTCCACTCCCCTTCTCGGTCCCCACCCCGGACTCCCGTGCAATTTTCCCCAATCCCAAACACTTAATTGAGCAATTGGGATTCCTCACGTGTGGGCTGATTTGTAGTTTGAACACGTGGCTCATTCAAAAAAGCCGGAATAGCGGAGGATTTTTTTTTCTTCTTCTTCTTCTAGGCTCCGGACTTGGAGGCGGGCGCGAGCCTTTACCGTGTGTGTGACATACTCCCGTGTCCTTACCAAACGGGTTTGGAGAAAGAGCGAAAAGTAGTTTTTTTTGTTTGTTTTTCTCCTCTCAATTTCGTTGGAGACTCGTCTTTAATAATTGAGCAATTTTTTTTATTTATTGCGCGAGGGAGCGCGAGCGCACCGAGGAGGGCTGCCGGTTTAAAATCCACCCGTGGCTCGAGCGACCGGGAAGCACGCCACAGCCATCCTGTAGTAGTAACGGCGATTCAGGCGACTCCACACTCCCGCAGTATTCCCGAGCGCAGCAGAAGTCCCCGTGCCGCGGAACATGAATAAGCTGTACATCGGTAACGTGAGCGCCGAGGCGGGCGAGGAAGACTTCGAAAGTATCTTTGAGCAGTGGAAGATTCCGCACAGTGGTCCGTTTCTTGTCAAAACAGGCTATGCGTTTGTGGATTGCCCAGACGAGAAGGCTGCGATGAAGGCCATCGATGTTCTTTCAGGTGAGATTCCAACTTAAAAAGTCCTTTTTGTTTTGTTTGTTTGTCTGTGTTGTTGGGTAAAAATGGAAAAAAAGGAGGAGAATCTTTGCTCCAGCCCTGCAGGGTGGGGGTGCATGCAAGCTTTTTTTTTTTTCTCATTTCTTTTCTTCCTTCTTTCCTCTCGTACAACCTTTACTTGGCCTTTTGACACCGTGGGATCAGGGCTTTTAAAAAAAACAATAAAATAAATTAAAGTCATGGATAAAGTGAATAAAGCGAGGAGGATAGCTGAGCCTCTCCTGGAGCAGGTTGTGTGTTCGGAGCTCATCGTGGGCTCAGTCCACTTTTGGCTGATTTGGAGGCCGTAGTGTTGCTGCTTTTACTTCGTGTTTCCTTCTTCCTTTTTTTTTCTTTCTTGGTAATTAAAATGCATTTTTTTATTTACACCGATTTGAGACTATTGGCCTTTCCCCTGTGTCCACACATCGATCCAGTGTGAAGCCATTTCGTCCCTGCTGACACACCAGGTGGTTTAATTGTGTTGGTCAAATGTAGGCCAACTCATGGAGACACCATTTGCTTTTTTTGTTTTTGTTTGTGTGTGTGTGTATAGAATTCACTTTATGTGCAGGTTTTGTGTGATTGACTAAAATAAAAATAAAAAACGTTCTCTCAGCTTTTATCGTTTGACCTCTCAAGCTGTGCTTTAAATCTGGAACATGGAGTCTAGTTCCTTCTCTGCAGCAGTCTGGTGTCCAAATAATCATTTTATGTAAATATTCATGTGTGCATGGGTTTGAGTCTTAAGCCTGTTTAAAAACAAAAAAACAAAAAAGGAGTTTAGTGACCCTCTAAGCTGAAACACCGAGCCTAGAGCGAAGAGATGAGGCCTGCTTGATGACGAGGAAACTCCAGTTTCAGGAGGTGAAGGAAATACATTGAATTAATAATTATTTGTTTTTGTAGGTAAAGTTGAACTTCACGGGAAAGTTCTAGAAGTGGAGCATTCTGTCCCTAAACGTCAAAGGTAGGTTGAGTTTTCCTTTTTTCTCAACTCCTTTTAAAATAAAACCAAGTCATTTTTGATTTTGCATACTTGCCCTGAAATGTGCGTTAATGTCGATATTTGGTCACTTTGAATTCGGCTGAGTGACGTAATTTCCAGTTTGGTTGCAAATGTCTTTATTTTTCCCTGAATGCCTTGGGGTCAAAAGAGAGAGAGAGAAATAGAGAGAGGGGTGGGGGATGATTGTGTGTAACCCACTACTACTACTACCACTACCACCACCTCCTCCTCCTCCACTCGCCATGAATGCTGGTGCTCCTCCTAGAACCGTCGTGGATTTGGGTCCCACCGGCGCGCGCCTGGGTTTTTGTCTCCGGTCCGAGCCTCACCTCCAGGGTGATGAGTCGGAACCTCTGCTGAAACGCGTCCGTGTTGATGTGGAGGCTCCCGGGCCTTGTGGTGTCGTCCATTTGAGATGGATGTGCGCGTCATCTTCTCCGCTTGCCCTGCGCTTCCGCCCTCCTGCTGCACGAGCGCGACTCCTAAACGCGCGTGGAGTGAAGGTTTAGGGCCCCCCTCCAAAAAAAAAAAACCACGGGGAAGCTTTAGTTTCTGAGCTGGACCCCCCAGTTGTGTGTTTTATTTAAAGAATAATATCCTCCAAATGTGAAATTAATGTTATTTTGGTTGGTGGGTAATATGCGCAGTCTGCGCAAAACCCCCTATTTTTGGAGGCATTGCGTGCGCATTTTTGGGTGGTGACGCAGCTGTGTCACCCATTTAATGAATACATTTCAAAATGAGGGTGTCTATGATTGAATGGGTGCCTGGTTGGTTCCTGAGAAGTTGGAAAATGTTGCTTTATTCTGAGAAATTTTGCAGTTTTATAATTTGATGCATAGAACTTAACATAAAATTATATATATTTTTTTTATAAAGTCACAAGTAGTTTGTTCACACTTAATTTCATGCGCTACATTTTATATTCGGCTATGTTTTATATTGGAGCGGAATGAAATCCTTATCTCACATTAGAGCTTTACTAGAAATGGCAGCTACGTTTTATTTTATTAAAATATCTAACAGCCCTTTTTCTTTTCTTTTTTTTAATCTAAACAGGAAGTCGTGGTGAAGCCTTTTTGAAAATAGTTTTAGAACCGTGTACCATATGGACCTGACGTATAATGCCCCCCCCCCCCACACACACACTTGAAGGTCATGGCATTGTTTGAAATTACAGCTTAGATAAATAAAGCAGGTGAGCAATATGGTGATTAAAGCCTGGAGACCCTCCTCCATAATTCCCTAATGAAGAAAACGTGTCCGTCGCTGCGCCCTGCTTCGCTGGCAGTGGCATCAAACACTCAAGTTTCTAGCCACAATTGAAAAATGTGCCCTCCCTTGACAACGTGGAGCATGACAGCACTGAGTTTAGGAGCACGGCGCCCTCCTGTACGCTTGGGCCTCTTCACATTCCATCTGCAACAATCTGCTGGGGGCTCGGCCAATCACCACGGCTTAACCTTTGAACCCATCGGGGGAAGGGGAGGAGGAGGGGCTTGCCGTAGCAGGCGTAGATTAAGGTGGAGTAGCCAAAGTTTAGGGCTCATAAAGATAGCGTGGAGGTTTCATGACATGGCGTTCTTGCAAGGGTCCCGACTACGTCACGAAAAACAAACGTCTTGACAAAAAAAAACACGTGTTACACTTTAGTAACTACACACCGACATAATGTGTGCGTTAAAACAAGATTAACCAAACCCCTCTCTCACACACATGTTAATTATGTGGTTGTTTTCATTTTCATTTAAAACCTTTATTCATGTCTTGACTTTATCTTGGTGGAAATGTGACTTTTTCTCTCTGCCCAGACGCTGAAAATATTTTAAATATTTTAAAAATGACAGCAACGTGTGATTGATAAACGTCCCTGGCTTAGATTTGATTTATTTATTCTAGACTGCATGTAAATCGTACTGTGGAAGATCCACCAATTGGAATTAATCTTGGTTAAAAATATAGATGTGGCCTGTCACAATTGTTACGTAAT
The DNA here is from genome assembly GCA_037951165.1 of Lophius americanus. Taxonomy (NCBI): domain Eukaryota; kingdom Metazoa; phylum Chordata; class Actinopteri; order Lophiiformes; family Lophiidae; genus Lophius; species Lophius americanus. The sequence goes on from JBBDHG010000298.1 coordinate 344,417, forward strand.
CATCTGGTTGCAAACGTTTTTCATAAATGATGTTGATGATCTCCAGTCGTCTCTTTAAAACACTTTAAAGCGACACAAGTGTCAGATTTTATCACTATTTCCCAGTTTGTTTGGGTTTTTTTTCCCACCTATTTGAGGATTGACCTGCATTGATGACGTCATCTATTATATAATCCAGGTTATAAATGTTAATATCTCACGTAGCCTCACAAACAAGCCTGAATTATTTAATCACAAAGTCAAACATGGCTTTGAGATGATTTATTTTTTATTTGTTTTTTGGTTTTAATGTAAATATCTAAGCAGCCAATTTGCTGATGTCGACTTATGAATCATCAAATCTCTACTGAAGCCTAATAAATCGTTAATCGCATTTACCTGTAAGTCAGTGAATCGTCGTTATTGTGACACAAAATGTTACACAAATTCTATTTTTCACCCTTTGACCCCAAACAGCTTTATTTTTTTTTGTTGCATAAATTGCTTGTTGGTGCTTCGGGGCCAAATAAAAATGCATTTAAATCGACGGTTGCTCTCATCTAATTCCAAATATTTAATATTAACCTTATTGAAAGTATAAATATAAATATATATTTATATGTGAGGCAAACTGAGAGGCAGGATTGTTGTTGTTGTTTGCAGTGTGACTTCATAGATCGAGTTATGGATAGATTAAATGTTGCGTTCACTTCCTCTCGGGCTCATACCTGATTGGTCACATGTCGAGAGAGAAAATGGTGTGTCTGAGCGAGAGAGAGAGAGAGAGGGGAAATGGATGTTCAACATGTGTATTTTACAACTGGTGTAACGTAGCGATTGTTCTGGGTGTCCAGTTTCAGTCCCATTGTCTTTGTTCTTTTTTTTTTTCTTTTTTTTTTTTTTTTAAATGGAAGAAATAAATCAATGGAACGTTTATAAACTGAGACAATGTTCTGATTCCAGAGCGGTTCTTAGATATGGCTCCTGGCTCTTATTATGAGGATTCAGGGTCATGGGGTCAATTTGGGGCCCCACCTGCACACAAAAAAAAAAAAGAAAAGAATTTGGGGGTGTCGGAGGATTCTGAATGTGGCCCCTTGTTCCGCAGAGACTTCTAGAAACGGTTCTGTAACGCTCCTTAAACTGGACTCAGAAACTGATTGTGTTTTTGCTTCCTGTTGAGACTTGGACTCGGATGTGTTCAAGTCCAAAACAGAAATTTAAACATTTCAGACTAAATCTGCTGCCGCACATGTGGAATGGAGTCAGTTGAGTGGGTCCAGTGGGCCCAGTAGTGGAAACCGGTCCGCATGGAGTTCGTCCATTCATGAGCAGCAACTGCCTGGTTGGACTTTGATTTTTCTCGCCATCTCTTGTGGCGTTGGGAGCGCCAGGAAGTCCGGGCGATGCTCATGTATGCGGGCGTGACGTATTTTCATGCTGGGGGCCTCAAGGCGGCGAAAGACGGCGTTTAAAATACCAAATATTGGTGATGTTTAAAAGTAAAGGAGAGAAGAAAAAAAAAGCTCCTCCTGGCCGTCACATGACGAGCCACCCCACTTCCCCCCGGCCCTCCTTCTGCTCTACATGTTCCTGTTAGTGGACTTGTCCGTGTCCATGACGACGGGGCCCCACCCCCACAAGGCAGAGAGGGCCCCTGTTACCCTTGCCTGAAATGGGGCTAACCACCCCCCCGGTCACCCCCACCCCCCTCCTCCCCAAATGAAAAGGCTGGGACTTGGGAATGTATACCACCCCCACCCCCGCAGCCCGGCTGACTGCGAGCGCGTGGATCTATAGGTTAATCCGGCTGGAAGTGCCCGGTGCGTTTGCACAATTCTCCTGGCTTTCTTCACCGCGATGCAGAGCGTCCAGAACTTGTAAGGGGGGGCGGACCAGCACGGAATGTCACAGTGGGCCGTAATTCCTCTTGGAGCGTATTTTGGGGGGGGGGGTTATTTTATATATTTTTTACCATCTTTAAAGTCATCTGCATATTTCTTATTTTAAATGTTGCTCATCTGCTGACGTCAAAGTACGTTTTATTTTATTTTTATTTTTTTAGAAATCTAAATGTTCTTGGGTTGAATAACTTTAATTGGCATTTGTTGTCTGGATTGTTTACCTCTTCTATTTATCCTTTCCAACCCGCGGTGTAAACTGTGAGTTCATGGAGCGCCGTCGGTTGGAAGGTGTTCCACGCCCCAGATCACAAAAAGCCCGATGAGATCCGTTTCAAACGTCTCCGTTAAATCAGAGCAGAAGAAGAAGAAGAAGAAGAAGAGATGCAAAAGTCTTAAACGTTTTAACAGTGGGGCGGGGGGTTTGCGAGTGTCAAACAGGCGGCAGACTTTGGAATGGCTTTGTCACATCTTTATACGCCCTCGACGGGGTGGGGGGCGCAATTGTGAAACGGCGACTGATTGACCCCCAGGTTCCGGTCCCTTAGTGGCGCCCAGGTAGAATCGTTTTGCCGTGGCAAACCGGGAATGGATCGACAAAAACTTTTAATCTTTAGTATGTAGCGGGGGGCGTCTGATCTGTTTGTTTCTGGTGGGAACGCGCTCACCCAATAAATATGTAGATTTAATTAAAGGACAAAAATTAATTTCTGCGCCGGAGTAACTCCTTCCAGGCTGAAGACTTCGTAGATTTTTGTTTGTTTACAGTGTGATTCATGGCGTCGTTGGACAGGGAGAGTTCTCTTGTGGGCGGAGCTTATTTTAGAGTTCACACGTACGCTGGGTTTGTCAGAACTGAGATTTTATGAAATTTAATCGCCTAAATTAAATTTCTCGGATTTTAAAGTTCCTCGTCCATCCACGAGAGAAAACGCTCCCTCGTGCCGCCAAGAGTCCGTCAAGCCAGCAGGGGGCGATGTAGCTGAAACTGTAGGTCTAAGTTGACCAATTAGAACCCAGAAAAAGTCTCCGTATGACGTTTTGACACATTTCTTCGACTGTGTAGAGGAAGAATAAACTTAGTTGAAGGTGTAAAAACATACAAAGTCCATCTACAGCTAGACTTACGCTGTTAAACCTAAGATTCATGGATGTTCGATTTCAACTCAAACTGTACGAATGAATGGTTGAAAGCTTCTGATTGGTGTCTCAAACTTTACGGACCCGGCCGCTCCCACAGCATGTTGTCACCGTTGACGGTTGGCAATAAAGTTTGATTTTAAAGCTCTAAGGAAGGAAGGAGTTTGCTAGCTAGCAACATGCTAACAAGACAGTAACTGGCTGTTTTGATGTTTCTGGCCAGAACCATCAAAAAGAGGCGTAGGCGTATCTGGACTCATAGTTGACATTTGCGGAAGACTGAAGAGTCCTGACAGGCCAACAGGGGGCGATACACCATAAATCTGTATAGACCAATCAGAAGCCAGAAACCGTCAGTCCTCTGTATGGTTGAAGAGTAAACTTATTTTAAGGTGTAAACACAAAGCCAGGCTAAAAACAACCGTATTTTGGCTACGCCTGCCATAACAGGAAGTTACTGTGTAAACAAACAGTCGTTTGGGGCGCGTTCTATGCCGTCGCACCGAGGCGATAGGCGATCCCTTCCAAACGCCGGCACCTCAGACGGAGACTCTCTGAAAGACTTCCACCCTGGAAAGAGTTGTTCTTGTTGACGGTGAGCGTTTATAACGTTAGCACGTGGGGAAAAATCGCCGAACGAAAAGAAAAGGGGCGCGATTTTAAAAGTGCCCACGTACACGTGGACGGGGTCCTAAACTGAGTGTGACGCAGCAAACGGAGATTCCACATAGTTCCTGTGGCTCCTGCACCACCCGCTCCTGCTCCCCCTTTTCTTTTCTTTTTTTCGTCCATCAGCTGGACGCTCCTGCCGAGTGTCTGTTGTGGTTGAATTGCGGCGGTCGAACCGTCTGAGGTGACGACAGAGGTCACATGTCGAGTGTACGCTTATTCCAAGGGGTTGAATTCAATTGGCGGTGGCGGGTGGGCCGGGCGGGTTCACACATAGACGGGTAAAACAAAAGTTTTATCACTCAGTCCGTTTATTGTCCACGAAGAACCATCTTCAGTCAACAGGAGGTCAACAAACTCAAATAAATTACCGTTTCAACGTAAATAAATAAAAACAATCAAAATTCATTTCTATTTGTGAATGGATAAGATTTCATTTTTTTCCTTTTATTTGTCACTTTACTTCCATACACACAAACAAAATCACGTTTCTCCTCCCCATCTATAAGAAACAAAACCGTGAAGATAGATAAATAATTATAAAATAAAGAGAAATTGATTAAATAAAATAATAGTAATAAGAATAAAAGGCAGGGAGATCATAATTAAAATCAGACATTAATAAATTATAAAGTGCTTTTTTTTGTTTTGTTATTATTGGTATGAAGTCCATGATGTAAAATTGTGTTTTTGTTTTCTAGTCCATTAGCAGACGTTATATTTGTAAATAAACACTAAAAATAAACGTCTTGATCTCACTCGTATTTCATATTTCAAAATAAATAACTTTATAAATATCTATTGGAGTCTCTGGTTCTTGACACCATGTCGGTAAAATAAATGAAGCGGTGGATTCGTCAGTTTTCTACGAAGCCCCTTGAGAAAAATAAAGGGTCTGATAGCCGATAAATTCCGCGTGTTTGTGTTCAGATTTGACGAAATGAGTTGAAAGTCGTTTTGTAATTTGCCTCTTTAATTATTAAAATCATATGATGAGCCTCTCAAACACTTTTAAGTTCAACTGACAAATATATGTAAAGTGAAACGGCGTATTGCGCCGTCAATGCTAATTTCGCTAGCATTTATATGACAATTCTCATTGTATGTTAGCATTAAGCTAACGGACCCAGCTGTAATTGTTTTTCCACATTGTTGTTATGCAGTAAACATTCAGACAACACCTGAAAGTCCTTCTCTCTCGTTTTGAAGAACGGTTTGTGTCTTAACGTGAGCGCTAGCGTTCAGGGAGAGCAGAATAAAAGGACAAAAAACTAAACAGTCCAACAAACTAAACAGTTTGTTGACTTAAATTCGTAATAACTTTATGACATAATGTGAGTTCAATCAAAGGGTTCGCTTGTACAACACGATCCTGAGTGTGAGGTAGAACTGGATTGATGTTGGGCAAAGTCAACTGCAAGTTTTCGACACTAGGGGGGGCTTTATATCCTGAACCAGGTTTTTGTGGCCATCATTTTTCAACCGTTTTAACCAATTTACTCCAAATTTGGTGCGGGTGAATCTACTGGATAAAAATCTGTCTGGTCTATATTTTACTTTAATAGGTCATAATCTTCTGGCTGTTTTTGCGTCTCTTCTGGCTGTGGAACCCTAGTTCGCGACATGAAATGAACAAAAAGGTTCCGTCTCAGAATCCGTTCTGAGACGGAACCTCCTCGGCTCCTTGGATCTCTGCTTTCATTCTCCGTTCGGATGATTCAGGATGAAGGGCGTGGTGCTTTCTTTATCACGCAAACCATCATTCTGAGCATCTTCCTCTGGTTTGAGGCCAACCTATCGCTGATTCCTGCTTCTTCTCGCCTCTCCTCGTCTTTACCTGGAGTTCTTCTAGAACACCCGCTGGGGTCGCAAGTAGAATTAGGGCGGGGGAATGCTTTTTAGTTTCATCACGATTCTGTCGATGGTTTATACTGTCTCTCATCAATTCCCTTTTCCCCTCCCTCCTCCTCCTCCTCCTCCCTCCCCTGTTGTCTCTCCAGGAGCTGTAAGCTGCAGATCAGGAATATCCCGCCTCACATGCAGTGGGAGGTGAGTACCGCCGGGCCGCTGAACGCTTCCGGGGCGGGGAACCCGGTTTAGTGGTTTCTGGACTCGCCCTTGATTCCCTTGTTGGGTTTCTATCGATCCGCTGATTGATGTGTTTGCCGGTCGATTTAGCTGTGGAAATGAATTCACCCAAAAAAAAAGAAAAACGCCATGAATTTGATGAAACGAGATTATAAGAAGATTAAGGTTGAATTTGAATAATTCAGTTGCACTCGGAGGAATCCGGGCTGGATCGTCACGGTCCACAAAGCCAGGACGCTTGGTCTTTAAATAGATGACGACCGAAGGCGGAGTCTTTGAGTTTGATGGAGACGAGGAAAGTTTAAGCGTCGAGGCATTTTCTTAAAGCATTTCTGGGGGGGGGACAAAAAAACCAAAAAAAAAAACCAAAAGCGTGTTTCTGATTCTTTCTTGGCTGACGGGATCTGATGGACTTCAATCCAGAAGATAATTTATTTCTTCTGTCGCGCTATTTTTCAGCTCTGATCTCATGTGCTGGGATGAGAGCGGATGCCTTTTCACACAATTGGGTTTTCGTGAAGAAGAAGAAGAAAATAAAAAAAATCTCATGAGTCATGTGGAAATAAAACGAACATAAAAATGTCGATGTTTTGAAACGCAGCAGTGGAGACGGAGGCCCAGCGGTTTTATGTCCCTGAATTGTTGACGCTGTAATAACATCAACACTGGTCTACTGTTCTGTTTCATAATAAATCTGACTGATGATCTTTTTCTAATTAATTTAATGGCCTTAGCCAAAAAAAAAACAACAAAAAAAAAAAACTGGAAAAATGATTCTTTGCAGGGTTTTTGTTTTTTTTACTTCTTTGGGGCATTTATTAATTTAATTGTCACTCTTTTCACCAATTTACCATAAAATGACAAAATTATTTGGTCAAGCTTGTTCTTAAACAATCTCAGAAAATTATTTCGTTATTTATAATAGTATTTTTATTCAAAATAACCCACAGAATACGTAAATAACAATAAACATAGAATAAAATTAAGAACCGTCTTAAATTGAAATGAAAGATCCGTTTTTGTCAAAGACATTAATATATAAGTTTAAAACTTATGTTTCTCCATCAAAGTCTTAGAGGATCCCCTTGAATGATCAGAGATTTCATAGGAAATAATCAATTCTAATCAGATTATTAAAACATGTTTGAAGGAAAACGATTTGTCACTTATTAGACTTTTATTTTTTCTTGCTGTTGCGTGAAGTTACATCATTCTGTTCGGTGAAGTCCTCACAAACCGGAAAAAAGACGGTACTTATCAGATTGGACCTTCTCAATTGTCATGGTTCTCCTCCTTGATGGGCCCCGTGACATCTGGTGTCCCCCAGGGCTCCGTCCTCGGCCCCCTACTCTTACCGGGAGGCCAGGTTTGATGAAATGGGCTGATCAGGGTCGTGGAAGTCGGATTAGTGCCGGTTCCATTAATGCGCCGTACATGCAAACCAAGCATGAGCTACTGCGGCTCAAAACATTTCACAATTAAACCAGAAAATGAAAAAGATCGCAATTTATAACAGAAGTAGGGACAAAATAAGCTGTTGAATGACCCCCAAAACATTCGGCACAACAAACTTAATCACATAGTTCAAATTTAATCATCCTGAGGAACAAAGTAAGTTAAGAAGCTCGCGTTCACAGAGCGGCTAAAGCTAGCGGGAGCCCTGAAGTCATTGAACAAAGCCGACATTTAACGTATAACAGACTGAACGAGGCGTACAAAGTTTATTTTCCCTCTGAAATGTCAAACAGTTGGTTTAAAGAAACACCCGGCCGTGAGGACGAAGGGGACATTGATTTCAACAGGTCAGAACAGATACACAATGCCGACCAGCCATGTTACAGCCACCTACCACAATCCTTCAAAATAAGAGCACTTGGAATAAACTACTCATTATGATTTTTAAACTCTGAAGAAAAAAGGATCGTTGCTCGGCCAAGGAAATTTTGCTCGGTGCGTCTTTAATTATAAACGGGTTTAACGAAGTGGCAGACATTTCACGTTAAGAAATACCCACCCAAAATGTGCTCAAAGGAACGGTTGAGCAGGACATTAAAGAATAAAAGACGCACGGGACAAAATATTTAGTTGACACGCAGACGTCGGGAGAAAAAAGGTCTGAGTAAAAGTAAATGAAATCTGCCGGCTGTGCGAGAAATGTTGGAAAAGTTTGAGCTTCAACATTTAACTTCAAAGCGGATCAGCTGTTGCTTATTTTGAAAAGACAAAGGTTTGGGTATTTGGCAGCGTACTTTACAACATTTTTATTGGCAATTTTCTAGTGGAATGACACAATCTGTAAATGCCACCATAAATATTACACAACCTCATTTATTGTCCTTTATTTTAACATTCTAAGAGTTCTGAGTCTCGCATCATGAAAAACGTAGATTACTATTGAACTAGAGTTATTTAACGGGATCTTGGATTGAATCCCTCGGTAAACAAAAATCTTAACATTCCAAACGTTTGTCCACAGATGAGATTTTATTTTTTAAATTTCTTTATGGAAAGTTTTTCCTTAAACTTCTTCATGGATCAGTTTCAGATGTTTTCACCACATAAACCTTATTTCTAGGAAGAACTGGAATGATTTTGGGACACAGTCGGTTGCATCTTTCCGTCACTGGGGGGGTTTATCTCCCAAATCAGCTTTTGGGCATAATTTGTCAACCGTTTGTCCGATTTAGCGCCGATGAATCGACTCGAGGATCTATCTTGTATTTAATTTCACTGTAATTGTTCATATTTCACTCACTAACAGCAGCTTCTCTATGAATTAGTTTTTTGACTATATGTCCGATTATATAGGACATATAGTCCTATATAATATGAGTTTTAACTGGCTCATATTAATCCAAGCAGAAATCTACCTCGTATTTATATTATTTCACTATAACGGCTCATATTTGACTCATTAAGGGGAGTTTTTTTTCTTATTATTTTAAACAGTTTCTCGTCCGTAACCATCAGTCCAGTCGTGTCTAAATTTATTTCTTGTGAATCGACACCAAGAAAAATCTGTCTTGTTTTATTCCTGAGCTCAGAAAAACTAGTTCAACTGTACTTATCTTCATCGTTGAGTCACTATGGGATCTGATCCTAGAGCAGACTGCTGACTCCACAGAAATAGTTACGTTGACTGTTTGAGATTATAATGAGTCACATTTAATGTGAGGAGCTCAATCAGGGGGATTGCTGGTACAACGCAGGAGATTGGGGGCTTTTCAGGGATGTACCCTCACTGACAGGGAGGAAAGTGAAGGCCCAGTTTCACATTTCTTCAAAAATTCTACGTCAGAAATCTCAGTTGGCTCTGGAGGATTTTTTGCTTGTAGGTTGTTTTGTTTATTTGTTGTTGTTGTTTTTTTTCGTTGTTTTAGGTATATTAGGCGATTTTTTGTCTCAGTGTGCCGTTATGGTCTGTTCCACAACAGAATTTTCCAGTGGCAGGAGCGTCTGTATGAAATAGCTTTAACGATCTTTAATGGCCGTCAGCGCCTCCGTCGTCTGTATTTACTCCACGTCTTCATCCGTCTGTCCGATCCGATGACGGACAGACGACCACGCGGGGGCGTCCCTTTTTCCTGCCGTCTTTCACCGCCACTCCAGGAAGAAGGCGGTGAATACGTTCAAGCAGAACCTGCGTGTGCACAACTTCACAGTTGGTTTAATTTTACGTTTCTTTTTTGTTATAGAATAAACCATCACAATTATTCCAGAATCATCAGTCAGGGATTATTTGAGATAATCATTATAATTTTTTAGCACAATCGTAACAAACGCTTGAATTCGTGTGTCTGTAAGTACAGGGTAACGAATTCCACGTCAATCCAGTCATTACCGTCACGACGTTATCCACCGTTGAATGATTGACTGGCGCCTGTTGATGACATCACCTGCGGGCGCTCATTCTTCTACTGCTAAAGCGTTAGCCCGTGGAACTTTAAAGGCGACCTATTAACCCTTTCATTTCCTCCCAAAGGGGGAAAAAAAAAACAGTGGGGAAAATCCCTTGCATAATTTATTCCTTTGGTGCGTTGATGTTAATATCGTAGTCACTCAGAATTAACAATAAAATGACAGAATTGTTTGATCAATCATATTTTTAATTGGTAAAAGAGAAAAGGCTCTATTTTATGTAAATTAGTCCATTTTATTACGATGACCTCAACCTTTTGGTAAAGCAGGATTTAGGAAAACTATTTAAACCTTATTCTGTAGTTCCATAATTCTGTTCAGTAAGTATTAAATAGGCTTAAATATCCTACTTATCGAATAGGACTTATCAATAGCCCTTGGAAATAAACCTCTTCCTCAGTGGCCCCTTTGACCTGTGGTGTCCCCCAGGGCTCTATCCTCGGCCCCTTTGACCTGTGGTGTCCCCAGGGCTCTATCCTCGGCCCCTTTGAGCTGTGGAGTCCCCCAGGGCTCTATCCTCGGCCCCTTACTGTTTATCGTAAACATGCTGCCGCTGGGTCACGTTATAAACCGGTTCAGTCCAGCTTCTTTTTTTTTGTGTGTGTAAGATCGAGTTAACAGGAAACGTGAACATCATGGATCATTTAGTGCCCAAGCCAAACAACGGCGCCTCCCTTTGGACACATTTGGGTCAAGTAGAGCCCGTTAACGTGGAGGTGATTAGCTTAATTTGCAACAAACCGAAACCAAACTGTGACAGGCAGCAGGTTCATCCGAGCAAACTGGGATCAGTGCAGCTTTCAGACGACGGTATAAAGACGGCGGCGGCGTCAGGTGGGCCGCATTATCAGAGTAGATGGCTAAAGAGATGCTACGGATCAATACGGTTGGAATAAAAAAAAAAAAAGAATCTCCACAAGTTTGACCAACAGAATTATCCGGGAGGGAGAAAACAAGTGAAGTTTGAATGCAGCCAATAATCGGCTGCTCAGCCTCATGTTTGTTTTTGTTTTCATTGAAATTTGATCAGATCTATCCAAAAATATTCAGATTTAAAAAAGAAAAAGGGAGAACATGAAATTTGTTAATTGCAGTTATTTGACAATTAATCGTCAGGTAAAAATGTCACAATTGTGACGAACCTATTCTGGAATGTCGCCCTATAAAACAGTTCAAACGGAATTCAAGCTGTAAAACTCTGAGGGTGAGGTTTATTTATTTAATTTTTTTTAAATGAAAGGGTTAAAGGGCAAATGTGGAATGAATTTTAAAATAGCTGCTCGGATATGAAGGTCTGTGATTTTGTGAAAGAGCGAGCACATCCACAGTCATGTACGCGTTTAATTCAAACCACACACACACACACACACACACACACACACTTCACGGGGTGAATTCTGAGCGGCTGGACGGACATAAATGTGGAAATCCTTTTATCTTTTTTTTGAAGTTGTCTTAAGTCACGTCCTGAGCGCTCGTATGGACTCATGTGTCGCTAACAGCTTTACATTCTTCCTTTTTTCTACCCCGGCAGATGTGCAGCTTCAGCATGCAGTCGCTTTTTTTGTTTGTTTTTTCTGCATTAAGTTTGTCTGCCTCATCAGAATCCTCTGATTCTGTACCGTTTTTTTTTTTTTTTTTAAAGGGTTAATACGTGGCTTTAGATTGCAGTTAGATCGAATGGGCTCAGTGTTTTTTTGTGTAATGGTGGTCTTGCTTTGCGTTCGCATGTCCTCCAGGTCCAGCCATGTTCCTCGCTGTTTGCTTTTTCTAAAGGTAACAGTGGTTTCTCCCCCTCAGAGGGGGGGAGGGGGGAGAAGAAGAAAAGAATAGAGGAAGAGAATAGAGAGGAATCTCTTGATGCAAAGGCCTTCTATGCGTCCCATCAGGTAGATTAGACAATTGGTCACGCTGTGTGTGTGTGTGTATTTGTGGTTGAGTGTGTGTGTGTGTTGCTCTAAAGTGAGAGAATTCTGTTGAGCAGTGGCGAGTTCGTGAGCAGTTCTGGGTGGGTGGTTGGGTGGGCCTGGACTGTTTCCTCTTCTCTCCATGTGCGCCGATTCACAGAATGTGTAGCATGGACTCGCACCCTTCCCCCAGCCACTGCTTCCTGCTGGAATGCACCCCACCCTTTCCTGAATGGCCTGGATTCTCATTGGCCGGCCCGGGTGACAGACAGGCGGCCCAGGCAGCCAGCAGGCGGTGAATGTGGGCTTTGGGGACGTAAATTCAGAGCTGCAGCAGCCAATGGTGGGCAGCAGAGATTGCAGGAGGGTGGGAGGTTGCTCGGTTGGTGGGTTGTTGGTGTGCGGGGGTGGCAGGGACGCGATCTTGTTGGCTAGGAAGTGGGGTTGAGCTCTTGTGGGCGTGGCCTAGTGTGGACCGAGCATGGTTGGATGTCTTGGCTTAGAAGGCTCATTCCTCCTCTGGCTCATATTGGATGACATCTATGAATTGAAATGCCACGGATCTCCAGAGATGAACAGGTGGCCAACATGGTGTTAAGACACATTTTCTAATAAAGCTGTACTATTTTCCAATTATGATTCCAACATGCTGGGATTTAACAACAATTTTTCCCCTACTCCTAGAAAAAAACCCAGATAAACTAGTAAACGGCGTCATGGCTGTAGGATTTTTGTTTCCCCCTTACGATAGATTCAAAAAAAAAACTTCTTTAAATCTTGTTTTGTATTGATCACTACAACATTTATTAGGGGGGGGGGGGGGGGGGGGGCTTTATCTCAAAGTTTATGGGTCATAATTTCTCAACCGCTGGTCTAATTTAGTCCAAATTTTGCGCTTAGGAATCTCTATCTGGTATAAAACATGTTTTACTCACTAGGTGGAACTTTATTGGATATAACTTAACATTTAAATTTAGGAATTCAATCTGGGGGGAGGGGGCTGCTTGTACAACGCAGCAGGTTGGGGGCTTTTTGGAGACTTAATGACAAAAATAAAACCTCATTTGATAGTTTTCAACAACGTAAAACTCAAAACAAATCCTGACTTAAGACTTTGGAGAAGATCTAGATAAACGGGGTTAATAATTAGGTTCTTCCATAGAACATCTCCAAACGTTCTACACAAACATTCTACAAAGGAAGCAGGAGTACACAGAATAAACCCAACCCAAAAACAAGAACCGCATCCTCTCCAGGCAGCATTTCATCTCGGATTAAGATCCAAATTGAGTTCAAGGATTGACTGATGAACAAAAGAGTGCTTCAGTTTAATCCGGGTAAATCGTGGAACTCAGTACGTCTCTGGTTCGATGGTAACAAACTACACCGACAGTTCGGAGCGCGGTCGGGGTCCGAGGTAATCTGGTCGGAACTTATCATGATGGGTCGCTTCATGAAGGTTTTCTCACAATCTTTGAGCAGATTTTCGATTTTTATGGAACATCGTGATTTTAAGAGGTTATTTTTGGGCTTCCGTTTGACGCGCCCCAGCCGTCAAACGCCTTAAAATCTGTCTGAAAGTTTTTGTGTAAACTTTCCACCGGACAAAGCGGTACCGGTGAGAACCGGAGCTCTCTGTGCCGGCGGGACATTTAACAAGAAGGCCCCAAATGTATTCATCTAACCGGACGTCTGAACTCCAGGGTTCAGAGTTAATGAAGTGTGTCCGAGCAGCAAACAGGGCCGTTTCCCACCGGTTGCTTCAGGTTCTGCTCGACTCCTCCGGAGGCTTGACTGATGGTGCGTTATATTATTTTCTCTCTCTCTCTCTCAGGTTTTGGACGGGATGCTCGCTAAGTACGGCGCAGTGGAGAGCTGCGAACAAGGTAAACAAGCTTTGTTTCAAATACGGTCCCCCAGCGTGACACACTTCAATCTGCATTAAGAATATTTGTTCCTGTGTAACAGCAGCGCCGCACTGATCCAGGTTATGTCCACAAATGCAGGATTGTAAAATTGTTCGGTTGATGAATTTTACACTCCTTTCAGCGAGTGACGCGGTTGTTGACGGCGTCAGAGAAACGCGTGTGATTAACTCTGCTGTTTTCTCCCACCAGTAAACACTGAGACAGAGACTGCAGTAGTCAACGTTCGATATGGAGCCAAGGACCAGGCCAGGCAGTGAGTACATGCACAAACACACACACACATGCACATTTTTGCAGATGACTTCCATCCACAGTTCTCTTCTGTAAATAACAAAAACCATCTGATGCCTAGTTTTTAGTTATCTGTCACCTTATTTCCTTCTTCCTGAAACAGATTGTTTAGTTTGACAGTTGTTGATGAAGGGGAGTTAAAGTTAAAGTAACCCTCTGCTGCCCCCTTGTGGTGAACAACCAGACTGCACATGAAAAATGTGGTCAAGCTCCGATTTTTTTTCTTAAATTGTTTTTGCTCAAATGTGTTTCAGTTTTTATATCATACAGTGTGTACAGTACACACCACATGAATCAAATCCCCCCCCCCAGTTCTGATCAGGGTCACTTCCATAGTTTGTCTTAAAGGCCACGGTCCTTGAAGTAGGACCTCAGTCTTAACCGTCGGATTAGAATTCATGCAACCTTTTTAAGCCATCTTCTATCGACATTCATCACAGTGCTGCGGCGGCGGGGGTCGTTTTACACCCACACACCGCTATCAACATTGTAAAATCTTTTTAGACACTGTAAACGCCGCTATGAAGACTTTGAATACTAACAGAGGCGTTAAAACTTCATTTAGTGGCTTCACTTTTCCTACAGGAAGCAGAGGATCCGCTCAGAGAGAGCCAGCCTGACTTAGTAGATGTTTTTGAATCATAATCCTGCTGAGACTGACGTGTTCTCCTGATCCCCAGGGCGATTGAGAAGCTGAACAGCTCCATGATGGAGAACTACACCTTGAAAGCCTCCTACATCCCGGATGAGACGGCTTCTATCGACGGCCCTCCAGGGGGAGGCAGGAGAGGCTTTAACGCTCGCGGACCCCCTCGCTCCAGCTCTCCAGGTCTGGGCAGCCGGCCCAAAGTGCAGTCCGACATCCCTCTGAGAATGCTGGTTCCCACGCAGTTTGTGGGCGCCATCATTGGCAAGGAGGGCGCCACCATCCGCAACATCACCAAACAGACGCACTCAAAGTGAGTTAGAACCCCAGATGCCAGTGAAGTTCACTCCGACCGTTCTCTTCTGTTCATCCAGTGTTTTAGTTGTTCCGCCGTTGGAGCTTCTTTGCTTCTCTGACCTTCAAGTTAAAGGCAGTAAAAATTTAAAGCAGCAAGAAGAGACTTTAAAGCTGCCTGCTGATGGCACAAACCAAATTCTACGGGTTCAAACTGTTTCATTGATCCTTTTTCTACTTTATTGTTGATTTTTTGGGAAATGTTAGTTGCATATTTAAACCACTGTTCAAATCCCCATAAGTTTTATTTGTCATATTTTACTATAATAATTAATGTTTCACTCACCAGGGGGATCTGTTTGGGGAAAAGAGCTTCTAATCCGTAACTTCCCAACCGTCGGTCCAGTTGTCTAAGTTTAGCTCCTATGAATTCAAACCAGGAAGTTTGTCTAGTTTTAATCCTGAGCTCAGAAAAACTAATTCTTTCGGGGGACATACTCTCGCTGTCGGGGACGACGGCGTCGGTCTAGATTTATAAAGAATTGATGGGCTTCTGGCCAAAATGTATTTGCTCAGACGGGTCCGTTTACTTTCCCTAATCCCTGAAAACTGAGCTGTCTCTATAGTTAACGATAACTTAACATCTTGTATTGATGGATTTCCTTGCCTGGATCACCCTGAGTTGCCTCATAAATGACCCTCGCCCTTGTCTTTTCTCCAGGATTGACATCCACAGGAAAGAAAACGCAGGTGCAGCGGAGAAGCCCATCACAATCCACTCCACCCCTGACGGTTGTTCCACCGCTTGCACAATGATCATGGAGATCATGCAGAAGGAAGCCGTCGACACAAAGTTGTGAGTTTATGCCCACACAGAGAAAAATTACACAGAATAGCCCCTTTTAGGCAAAGATGGTGCAGCGCCTCGTCTTTATATAGGGTCCTGTGCAGACAAAGAAGTTGATTCTGTTCTGAATACTGCTGTGGTCATCAAAAAACATCACAGCCCCTTCCACCAGTGTATTCCAGAAAGTGGGTTTAACAAAGTCTGAGTTTAACCTTGAGATCTCGATTGATCAAGCTTAGAGTTTTTGGTTCCCTAGTAGCTGATCTAAGTTTTTTGTAACTCTTGAGTTAATCTGGTGGCAGCAGGACGATGAATCCTCATCATCATCATCATCAGACATCACGAATGGAGCTAAGATCCTGTGAGTCACCGTGGCAACCAGCGAGACACTACGGTCGCCATCCTTCACGCCGTCTCAGCAGGATGTTTTACTGCGCTCACCAGCAGATATTTAGAGAAAAAAGAAAAACACTGCTTCATCAGAGGAGTGAAAACTGCTTCTTTAGTGAATGTATTGTCTAGTTTTACTGTGTTTTTTTCTAAAAAGGTGATGTAATGATATGAAGAAGATTTTTTTCCTTCTATTTATTGGCATAAAGTTGACAAAAAAGCTGTATTAAAAAAACAAAAACAGTTTTTCAGACAACTTCAATGAAGGATTCCTCGTACGACGGAGAGAGAATCATCACTTTAGGATTTATTGCCCTTTGTTGCTTGAAGAGCGTTCACATTTGTATGAAAGGCACATATTGTCAAATATTACATGTTTAGTACCGGATAAAGAAGCAGAAGAAGAGATGGTTGTTGAAGTCTTTATATTTTTGGTTGTTTTTTTGCAGTACTGAGGAGATTCCACTGAAGATACTTGCACACAACAACTTCGTAGGAAGACTAATCGGGAAGGAAGGACGCAACTTGAAGAAAATCGAGGTGGACACGGGGACCAAGATCACAATTTCACCGTAAGATCGTTGAAAGTTGAAGGATGACTTGATTTTCATTTTTCTTCTCATGGATACTATTTGTAGTTGACTTAAGTCCATTCTTTAAAATGTACATATTTACAGAATGTATTCTGAGTTAATCATAATTGTTCTGTCCAGCCTCCAAGACTTGACCCTGTACAACCCGGAGCGGACCATCACAGTCAAGGGTTCCATCGAGGCGTGTGCAAAGGCCGAGCAGGAGGTGATGAAGAAGGTCCGGGAATCGTATGACAGCGACATGGCCGCTATGAACGTAAGAAGGTTTAACATGCTGAACAGGAGAGAAACTGTTGAACTGTTGAAATGTCTATTTACTTTGGAATGTTTACATATTATTCATTTTAATATAGGATTGTATAATTTGTTGCTAAACTAAACTGTGTACATTGGAAATATGAGCTCAATTCATGTTCTATACATTTGTATTTGTCCTGTTTGTGACGTTTATTATAATAAAAATAATAAAAAACAACCAATAAATACATCATTAATAAAAGCAAATGAACTGTAGCATATTCCCCAAAAGATGTTCAGACGGTGTAACTGATTATTTTAGATGTATTTAAAGTACAACAGCCACTGGAAGAGCTGGATATGAAACGAGAACAAACGAACCAAAAAAAATTTTTTAAAAGATTTTCCCTTACGATCGTAGTGCATTGCTATAGGCTAAAGCTAGTTTAGATTAAGCTAGCAAGAACTAAATTGAACAAATTACACACAATTCCTTAATTTTGAAACAAGATATACAAATTAAATATTAATATTGTTTCATACTTACCTTGTGCCTACTCGGAGTGTTGCTAATGCCAACAATATCCCTTATTTTTGTCTCTAAACCTAACCTTTAATTGCATTTTATGCGCTGTCAAGTTACCGCTCGCTAAAACGAACTCCGCACAGGAAGTCCCTTTCAGAATAAAAGCACATAAAACATGTAAAACCGGAAATAAAGTAGTAGTTAAAGATCACAGAAGGGAAAGACGTTTTGACCATAATATAAACATAAATTGGGTTATCTAAAGAAACCCTTAAGAAGGAAGAATTCTATTGTTGAACGTTTTCACTGATGAATTATAATATACATGCATGGTTTGCAGAACTTGCATAAAAATGGTTTAAAGAGTTGAAAGGATGTTATGAATAATTATAATAATAATAATAAACTGGACTTGTATGATCAGATAATGTTTATTACAGTTTGCTCGCTGTTTACAAGGCCACCACAATATATATTACTGTTTATTTGAAATTCGGTAACAAATAAAATTTTATTGAAGAGTGCTTCCTTTTTTTGTTTTGTTTTAAAGTTCCTATCTGAAATACTCCCTTGTGTGTTCTGGGAAGGTGTCAGAACCCCGTTCGTTCAAAATTCCCACTGTTTGAGCAAATAAAAAGGTCAAAGGTCATTAATATTATTTTATTAGGTCATCAGTTGTGTTAATATGATGATTTCTTAACATGTTAAGGTGAAGCGCCGGTGGAGTATCGCTTCAAGTAAGGCATAATTAAAGTACTTTCACACGCTGTAAGGTTTCATTCAAACTCACGTGAAAATGTTTTGAATGTCTGAAAATGTAAAGCTTGATTAATTCTTCCAGTAAGCGTGGGAGGAGTTATCTTCTGTGTTTTATTTTTTTATTTTTTTTTATTTCTCTGGTTTCAAGGACATTTTGTGCAAAATTTGGCCTTAAGATCAAATGAAATGATTAGATAATGATTATTATTATTGATAGATTATTTGTGTAGGTGGCTTAGAGAATTATGAATCCTACTATGGTAACGCCACTTTATACCTACAGACGTTAGTGCAAAGATGAACTGGATTGATTTTTGGAAGAACTTCTATATTTCCGTTACTGGGAGGGTCAACTGTAGAAGTTTTCGGATAACTGCAGGTCTGACTTAATCCAAATTTGGTGCGTATGAATCAGAGTGAGGAGATTTACCGTCGGCCAACATGTTTTTATACATTAAGAAAAACGTACATGATTTCATGATGAAATAACACAAAATAAATAATGACGGGAAGAATCTAGCAGGAATTTTAGAATTCTTGGGAAATAGTACATTTACAACCTTAGCTGTTCTGAAAACTGTTTGACCCTTAATAGATATATTAGATGTCCTATGATATGCCTAAAAACGTCCCTACTATTCAACATATTGACAAAAGGCCTGAGTTTAATTTTATGGCATAGTCTTTTCTGATGTTAAAAGTTGATATCATCATCATCATCATTATCATGATTAATGCGTCACTTTTACTATAATAATGTTTCTCTTGATACAAACCCAACAGAAAAAACCTGCAGGGTCCAATAAGATTTTTTTTTTTTTTTTTTTTAAAGATAATTTTCTCCGTTCTAGCTCCGACCTCTTCCCAGAATTCTTCAATCTCTCATAAACTGATGTAATGATGTCATTTTCCCCTGCAGCTCCAGTCCAACCTGATTCCAGGCTTGAATCTGAACGCGTTGGGTTTGTTCCCCAGCGGCGCTCCAGGCATGGGTCCCTCCATGTCCAACGTCCCGCCTCCCGGAGCTCATGGTGGATGTTCGTCGTTCGGAGTAAGTGACGCACGGAGCCAATATCCTTCTTTCTCAAACTCGGACCCGACTTCAACTGGATATTCTGCTGCTGTTGTTTTTCAGACTAGTGAGAACAGGATTTCATTTTAGGACAGAATTATCTAGAACTGGGTTGTCTGTTTTTCCCCCTTTAGTGCAGTCCCTACGGGGGCGAGGGGCCGCTTTGGGCCTCTGTGCTGTCGGCAAGCGGCCTGCCCCTTTCTGTAAGTCGCCCGTCCCACAATGCTTTGCACGGCTTGTGGCTGCTCGCTGCAGGATTAGGTTTGCCAAGTCGGGTTTATTAAAGAATCATGGCCGCCGCCGCAGAACCTTCGTGCTGACGTCATAACGAAAAACTTTTTTCATGGACACATTTTCAAACTTTATTCCGGCATAGACCTTAGTGCCAGGAAGAACTGTATTGATTTGGGGAAATGTCAGTTGTATATTTTTGCTACTAGGTGGAGCTTTAGCCCCAAAAATTACAGTATTTCTCAACTGCTGGTCCAATTCAGTCCATATCTTCTGCATATATCATATTTAACTGTTTGAAATTATTAATGAGTCACATTTAATCTGAGGAGTTCATTCAGGGGGGTCGCTGGTACAACGCAGGGGGATTGGGGGCTTTTTTTCGGGGATAGAACCTTGCTGTCGTTGGTACTCGGTCCTGTGTTTGAGTCGTCCTCACCAGACGAGCGTTCTACTGAGCTGGGTTATTTTTATTTTAGTTTATATTTTTTTATATATATATGAAGAATTTCAAGAACTTAGTCAATCGTCCTCTGGATTTAAGCTCCGCCCCTGATTTGGAGGCTGCCAGACGGAGTTGTTGAGACACTCAGCTGACGCGTCTTCCAGTGCTGCCGTATTCCTCTTTCAAGATGCAAGCCCCTCCCAACATCATATTTTCCATGAGGCAAACATGGACAGAGGCTTTTCTGTCTTCTAGTCGAGCAAAGAGCTGATCCCTCTTCTTCATCTTCTGTATTTTCCTTTATCTCTACCGTGTCGAACAGCTTTTGCCCCGCCCCCTGGCTGCACGTTAATCTACTGTAACGCTCTGTGATCCGCTCACAGTAGCACTAAGGTGTTTCTAACCGACAGGGTCACCCGGAGTCGGAGACGGTTCACCTCTTCATCCCGGCGCTGGCGGTGGGGGCCATCATCGGAAAACAGGGTCAACACATCAAGCAGCTGTCGCACTTCGCCGGAGCGTCAATCAAGGTGGGTGACGGACGGACGGACACACAGAAAGGCGGGAGTTTGTCGTCGGTAGCCGCCCACCTGTGGTCATTTTTTAATTTAATGCCGTTGCCTCCTCTTCCTCAGATTGCTCCAGCAGAAGGGATGGAGGCCAAGCAGAGGATGGTCATCATCAACGGACCTCCGGAGGCTCAGTTTAAGGTGCTGTCCCTCCTCCCAGCCTCACAATGCACTTTGATGAACTCATAGAATGGAGGCACTTAGCGGTTGTTGGTACAGCTCATTTTTCCAGGCGGTTATTGAATTTACCTTTTCACGAGTCACGCCAGAGATTACCCGACGTCCATCCGAGGACCACCTTCTGATCTGTGTTCTGATCCGCCCGCAGGCTCAGTGTCGCATCTTTGGCAAACTCAAGGAAGAGAATTTCTTTGGACCCAAGGAGGAGGTGAAGCTGGAGGCTCACATCAAAGTTCCCTCCTTCGCTGCCGGACGCGTCATCGGGAAAGGCGGAAAAACGGTAACCGGGGGAATCCGCATTCAGCTGGGGGGAGAAAAAAAAAGAAGCTTCAACCAGAATGTGACTTCATGATTATAGAGAGGAAAAAAATAATGTCGAAATTTTACTTTATTTAACTTCACATTTATTTTATCTAGTGGAACTTAGTCTGTTACAAACTCAAGCTCCGGCAAAAATCAAAAATTAAAGTAAAAAAAAAAAGAAGATGTATAACTAAGTTTTAACGACCCAGTGATTATAAAATCTACACCTTCAAAAAGACATTTTCTCAAAAGTGTTTATTTTCATAATAATGTCCACTTGCACAAAATGTGACAGGGAGGCGTTTGTGGTTAAACGGTAGCGGTGACGCCCGTGGTTAAACGGTAGCGGTGACGCCCGTGGTTTAAACGGTGGCGTCTGTGGTTAAACGGTGGCGTCTGTGGTTAAACGGTGACGGTGACACCCGTGGTTAAACGATAGCGTTGACGTCTGTGTTTAAACGGTAGCGTCTGTGGTTAAACGGTGACGCCCGTGATTAAACGGTAGCGGTGACGTCTGTGGTTAAACGGTAGCGTTGACGTCTGTGTTTAAACGGTAGCGGTGACGTCTGATTCCATCAGCTGGTTTCTTAAAGGAGCAGCTACCACATAATGACAGGATGAACAACAGTTTCAGTGACTCATGTAAATAGATAATTTATGTTATATTTACGTATCAATATTCATCAAAGAATCTGAGGATAATAAAAGCCTTGAAAAACGTTAATCTTTGTACGATTTACAAAGGTTCTGAAACGAAGGGAAGAAATAGGAGACATATTATTGTTTTTATATTATCATGTAATAATTTTGTCTTTATGGCGGCTGCAGGTGAACGACCTGCAGAACCTTACCTGTGCGGACGTGGTGGTCCCGAGGGACCAGGCGCCCGATGAGAATGACCAGGTTATAGTCAAGATCAGCGGACACTTCTTCGCCTGCCAGGTGGGTTGATCAGGAACCTCGAGAGACAATCGTGGAAGTCTTGATTGCTCAGAGACGCGTGGCTTAAAGCCCTTTCATGTCGTCACCGAGAGAAAAAACAGCTTTTCATTCTCTGCGACATTATTAAAAAGTTGCTTGAAAACAATTCAAGATACGAGATATTTTGTATGTCATGGAAAAGATTTTTCCAAAAAAACATGCTTTACCGAAAGGTTGAGCTAATCTCGTGAAATTGTACTATTTGATTGGACTAAGTCATTTTGTTTAAGTCCACACATGTTTTAATACTCTAACAATAGTTTTAGTTCGTATTCCTTTGACTTGATCGAGGTCTGTTCATTTGGACCCTTTGACCTGTGGTGTCCCCCTGGGCTCTAACCATGGACGCTTACTCTTTAGGCATAAAGTTCCCCTTTTCCACCGAAAAGAACCTGGTGCCAGTGCTTAGTTGCACCTCCTAAGAACCGGTTTGCTATTCCTTTGGCAAGGGGCCAAGTCAGAGCCACGCCATTACTTCACCATATAACGTAATTGGTTCTTGGGTCTAGACTAGCAAAGAGTTGGTGCTTGTCTGGCAACAGTTTGAGAGCCAGTAGATGGTGCCAAGGCTATCGAAAAAGCAAAAGATTGGGGCTAAGTCCTGCTCTGGCTCCGAACTAGCCCTGGAACCAGCTCGGTGGAAAAGGGGTATGGGTCACATTATAAACGGGTTCAGTCACATTTTTCAGTACAAGAATGGAGACTCAAACAAACAGCTGATCAGGACATGAAAGGGTTTTAAGCGCTTGTCTATATCGAGTCAGGTACGGTCCAATTAGCATCTCATTAGCATTCAAACCGCCAAATCCAATCATTTACTAAAGACCTCCTCGACCGACATCATGAGCTCTCATCTTCATCCTTCTCTTCCTCGTCGTCTAGCTGGCCCAGAGAAAGATCCAGGAGATCCTGGCCCAGGTTAGGAGGCAGCAGCAGCCTAAGCCCGCCCCTGGAGCCCAACCTCTGCTGCCCCGCAAGAAGTAAAGATCCAGCGCAACTGGAGGAACGGTGACCCAATCTGCCAGAAGACTCCACAGATGGAGAGACGCAGCAGAGTCCGCGGCGGGGGTTGGGTTGGTGGGAGAAGACGAGGGGTCGCAAGGACCATCTCAAGGTTCAAATGGTATCGGAACCCAGCCAAACATCGACCCCCACCCCCACCCCCACCTCTGGTCTTACTTGATGAACGTTCAAGTGTGGCTGATAAGAGACCCTGAACCTCCACCCACTTCACCTCTCTGCATCTATGAGAATGTACTTCTGAAGGCTCCCAGCTCCGTCACCTGCCCCCACATGTACACACCCCTCAACCGCTCTCCTCCCCCCCCTCCCCACCCCACCACCACGGGTGTGCTACCTACTTCCCTTTGTTCTTTTTTTTTTTTTTTTTTAACACTAGACACAGAAGAAATCCGGACCCCCTCCCATCACCTCATCGGTGTGGTACTTCAAACCTGACGAGATGATTATCGGTTGACTTCAGAGTCAAAAAATGTTTGTTTTTGAATTATTTTTTTTTTTGAATTTGGTTGAAGCTTTTCTCATGAGTTTTTCTGTGGAAAAGAAAAGGCATTGCTATCAGGGTCCCGCTCGGACCACCTGAGGTTTATTTTGGGGGGGGGGGAGGGTTGGCTCAGAATGGGTGGGCCATGTTTAGGGGGGAAAAAATAAATAAAAAAATCTTGTTTCAGGACAGGACCCCCCCCCTGAGAGGGTGGATTATATTGGGGCGTCCTGCCCCTGTAATGATAGTGGCATTTTTATAAATTTGGATGCATTTTATAGATAGACCTATATACATAGATGAATATATATTTAGAGGTGAGGGCAGCATCGTGACTGACAGCTGCTGCCCGGATAAACCAATTTAATATGCATTTTACTTAACTACCTCAGGATCTAGTACCTCAGAAGAGAAGATGATTATATATATATGGAGAAGAAAAAAAAAAAAGTTCCTTTTTTTTTTTTTTTTTTTTTTTTAATCTTTGCTTTTGTGGTATTTTGTATACTTTATAAAGCTGATAGTCTTTGAACATTTTTATTTTTTTAAGAAAAAAAAATTTAAAATTCGGGTCAGCTGCCAACTGACCTCGCCTTCAACTCTGGTGCTTTAAGGCGGCACTGTTGATGCGTTTGTGTGACTTAACGGCGACCTTGTACATAAAGTCTATTTGTACATAGCGGCCCCTGAGCGAGAGTTGGCGCCCCCCTCAGCTGGCGGCTGACGGAGTATCGAGAAACTTGCCTCAGTTTTTCCTCTGAGGGTCCACCATCTTCTGAAAAAAAAACAACAACCCCCCCCATTACTTCACAACAAAGACAAACTAATAATGCCAACCGTACATCATTACAGCGACGCCGTTTGGTTTTGGGATTGAACTATTTTGCAAGGTAATGGTACTTTAATTTGACACGCAAAATTCATTTTCGCGATCGCGACATTGCAGTATGGACTTTTGAGGGGTCCCGCCCCAGAGTGGGGCCAAGAGTCCTTGTGTCTGTCCTGCTCCCAGACCACCTGACGCAGGTGTCTCCGCGCTTTTATTTTGAAGGAGCAAACGTCGGCGGCGGCGGCCATCGATGCAAAGTGAACGCCGTTCACTGCGCGGTGAGGGTAGGGGGAGTCACACTGAGACGCTTTTATTTTATTCGTTTGCGCTAATAGAAAATGATTTAAGCAAAAAAGTTTAAGCAAAAAAAAAGCAAAAAAAAAAAAAAGGTCTTCTGTAATCCACAAATTTAGCTTGATGTTTTAATTTGTTAACACAGGGGGACATCGAGCCAGGAAATGGCAACCCCCCCCAACCCCCCTAAATAAGAAAAAAGAAAAAAAAGTACTGAATGAACCCTGACTGAATCCAGAACCTACAATTGGTTTCATTTCGTCTCTTCATGCAGAATGTAAATATGTTGATTGTGGTCAAAGTGCTTGAGTGTATCCATGCTTCCACAGTAGAACGCCTTCTACCTCAGCTGAGGGGGTGGGGCTTTGTTGTGGCGGTAGGCCCCCCACCCCGCCCCCCTGAGCGCCAGCGCGCACCGATACCTCAGTCCCCCCGGAACACTTCTTCATACATGGGCGCGCCACCCCACCACCATGCTTAACTGAGGGGCACAAGTGATACTTAAAACGATCCCTGCCTTCATCCTGCCAACCCCCCCCCTCCTCCTCCTCCGCAGTTTGTTTTGATCTACCTCTTTAGATGCGTATTTGAAGTAGAGGCATTCTATTTGTTAGAATTTAGCCCCGCCCCCATCCTTTCCTCTACACCTTCCCCCGTGCTCTTCAAGATATGAATAAATAGAAAAATAAAAAAACACAATGTACTGTTTAGAATTGAGAATAAGTGAAATTGATCAGAAACATTTTTTTTCCTAACTTTTGCAAGTGTTTATATATATACTTCTTTTTTTTGGCTTAATTGAAATCCTCAAATGATTATTTCTTTTCTGCTTTCTGATTTTGGTGTGGCTTACATGTAACTGAACTTTTGCTTGGGGGTTTTTTGTTTGGTTTTTTTGTGGGGGGGGAGGCTCAAATTACGTGTTTGATTTTTTTTTTTCCAATAGTTAAATGAGAATTCTGTTTTTTGGTGTTTTTTTTCCTGTAAGAAAAAAAAAAGGGCCTGCCTTTTTATTCAGATTTGTTAAACTTCAAAGTAGATAAAAATCCACTTTTTATTTTTGTCCCCCCCCCCCCGCTGTCTTTCGCAGATGCTACTCGCTAGTAGCCGTTTTCTTCTGTTAGCATTTCTCGGCTGTGTAACGTGGAACACCAACTTGGTATGAGACGGAATCGAGGGACTGGGTCTCTGAGTTTGTTTTTTTTCTTTGGAAAAGTGATCTGACTTCAGCATGATATTCCCTCCTCCCCCCCTCTCTGCAACCATGCTTGTGCCCCTTCACCCCCCCCTCACACACAGCTCCACTTGTCAAATGCCTCTGAATAAAAAAAAAAATTAAAAAAAATACATAATTGCATTGTTCACTTTATTTAAACATTTTTCTCTACACTTAACTTTTATTTATTTCACAATACCTAAAGTTGGGCGTATTACAGTTTTTGACCGTTTTGAAACGTGCCATTTTATTATCAGAATAACTAGTTACTGTTCTTCACTTCTTGATACTCCTTAAATCCATGGGTGCCTTTAAATTAGTTGCCAAATCACCACAATTAGTTTTGATAAAGTCAGAATTCTGCCTTTAAACTCGGAATATCTATTGAGTTTAAAGTCAGAACTCCAAACTGTTTTAACGTACGTCATATATGGCCCTAATCATCTTCCGTAGAAATCTCGTTATATATATTATATCCGAGAACCATAAAAGATGTCATACTTACAACACACAAAATCTACATTTTACGCTATATTTTAATCTGAAGCTACCAATCCATCTCAAACTGCTTTTTATACAATGAAGAGTTGCTGAGGTCAAAGGTCGGTGGCAGCGAAGCCTCGGTCCCACATGAAACAGATTTAGTAAACACTCTATGCTGCTGTAGCGTTAGACATTTGCCAAAGCCATTATTCTACTGACGACTAAATTAAGACTCACAAGGCTGTCATGACTTCTCATATCTTTCGTGTGACATAAATCATATCTGACATCTCCACCTCTTTCACTTTGGAACTTATAACACGCTTAGATCTGCACATGTCAATCATGTTCCATCAGTATGTTTGACATTGAAGGCTTGGGTGTAGGTCAACTACACGGGGCGCCTGTCACTGAGCAGGCGGTGGCTCTCCTCGCTGGAAGGGAAGAGCGCCTCCTTCAGTCGGATCATGCGACCCCTGACCCCGGCGGGGCTGCAGGGGCTCTCCACCAGTGAGCGGTGAATTGGGCGGTACACCTTGTAACGCCTGGGAGGGAGGAAGAACAGGTAAGTGTTTAGTTGATCTAAATGAAAAGAACAGGTAGAAAATGACTCTTGAATATTTTCAACAACTTAAAAATGGACTTTTAGGAAAAAGAGAAAAAAGTCAGTTGCATCTTTCTGCCACTAGGGGAGCTGTATTTTCCAAAATCAGTTTTTGGTTCATAATTTCTCAACAGTTGGTCCGATTAAGTCCAAAGTTGATGCATATGAATCGACCCGAGAAGATCTATCTTGTAAATATTAATTCATAGTTCATATTCAACCCACAAGGGGAGGCACATTACTACCTACGAAATACTCCAAGTTAGTTTATGTAGGGAGTTCCCATAAAAAAAGTAATTTCTCAACTGTTATATTATTTTTTTACAATCAGGTGCGTTGCTTGTACAGCGGAGGGGGAATGTTATTTTTTTCAGGGATGTACTCGTGCTGTCGGGGACAGCAGTGTAGGACTAGTTCTGGAAGAGCGACCACTAGTCGGGTGTTGGAAACATGTTCATGTTCTCGTGCTGCATCCGGAGACTCACTTGCAGACCATGTAGGCAATGAAGGCGAAGGCAGCCACCAGCACCGCGAGGGAGGAGAGCACCACCTCTGTAGCACCGTAAGACTTGGACACTTCAGGGACAGGAGACACGTGTGAGAGAGGACAGAATCCACCAGAACTGGGAGTTTCTACAAATCTACCGTGGGACTTTGAGCAACTGACCGGTTGGATCCTGGGACTTGTTGATGGTGACGGTGGTGCTGGTGAGAGCCAGACCGCCAGAGTCCCCCAGGGTGATGTTCACGCAGTAGGTGCCGGGCTCGGAGAACGCCCGCTTGAAATGCACCTCGCACTTTGGCGACGGCGGTATGTCATCGCACATGATGCCACGCACCTGAGTGCAGGTGTGGTCCGAGATAATGGTGCAGGCTGTGGTGGGGATGCTGGGGAGAGAGACGAAGGGTTAAATGAAAATGTGTGATTACGAGCGTAGCGAGAGGAAGGTCTTCTCCTGTGGTGAAAATGACAGATTATTATTATTATTAACTATTATTATTATTTTTATTATTATTTACTCTTCTGACTGTGAATCTTTGATTTTTATACACCATAATCCAGATTAATTTTGATTGTGTTTTCACTACGGTCCATATGATTCTAGCATTTGATGGTTTCTTAACCCTTTTATTGCCGTACAAAGAAAAAAAAAAGAGACAATTTTTTTTTTTTTTACATATTTAATTTCTTTGTCCCATTTTTCTATTTATTTTCTATGTAAACTCTAAGTTTACCAGAAAATGACAAATCTGTTTGGTCAAAACTTCTGTTTTTATTGAATAGGACTTTCTCAACAGTCCTGGTTAAATGCCTCCTCCTCGGTGGCCCCCTTTCTAACGTGTGGTGTCCCCCAGGGGCCCGCCCTGGGCCCCTTACTCTTCAGCATACACCTGCTTCAACTGATTCAAATCACAAAACAGGTTCAGTCACATTTTAGAGACTCATAAGCTCAACCAAACAGCTGAGCGCGACATTAACGGGTTAATTCCAATTCTTTTCCTGAAATGTCTTGAAGCGGAATTAAATGCGAGCAAGAAAACGTCAGCGAAAAAGTGTTAAATGCTAAAATCAACATTAAATCAAATGAAATCCTCACCTCCCCAGACATTTCACCAGGAAGCTGATGTCCGTTTTGGTGATTCGGGAAGCCGACACTTCGACGATGCGGCTGTTTGCCGGGTTTCTCAGCGGGTGTTTGGGTTCTGAGGAAGATAACGGGAAACTGTGAAGATTTTATCACAAGGTTTAAATGATGACACTCAAAGGGTGTTTTTATTTTTTAGCGGACGCTGGTGTTTGGGTCGACCGGAGGATTTCCAGGAGAGTATGTGATAATGTGATGATGAGGAGGACCTCAAATAGGAGATCAAATCAAAAATCCAAAAACGCTGAACTTCAGGTTGTATCTCTATTTACGTTAGAAATGAAAGTAACGCTTTCATGATCGGCTTCATGCGTCAATCTGACGTATAAAATAATTAAGTTAGATCTGCACAGATATTTTTCTACCAGAAGAGATTCTGCTTTTGTGCCAGAATCTCCTTACCCTGACCCCCGACCTCAGAGGTCAAACAAGGTCAATGATTGACTCACGTTTTTATGATGACTGCGACACACAACGCCTTCCTCACGCCGAGGAGGAATTTATCTCTACTATAAAACTTTACTTGAACATAACGAAGCAGTTTTGGTGAATAAAAATCGTCCCTGACATCAAAAGTCTATCTCTGAACAAAAGAGACGGCGAAGAAGGACCTCCACCTACCGATGATGGTGATGTTTGCCACGAAGCTGCCGCGGACGTAACGGAAACACCCGCCGCTTGTGAGGCGTCTGCTTCTGAACAAGGGCGTGGTGACGGTACCGGGCTCGGGGGTCTCAGTAGCGGCGGAGGGGAGGGGCTCTGTGGTGGGCTCGCCTGATGTTGAGGCGATGGGAGTGGAGGAGGTGAGGGGCTGGCTGGTTGTGGTGGCTGGAGAAACAGGAAACAAGCAGCCAGATGTGGATTAACCGGATAGATTAGTTCATATTTAAGAGATTCTGCTGGGACCGTTCGTCTCTGTCGGCGCCCCAGAACTCACCCTGTGGGGTCTCCGTCTTGATGGCGAGGGTAGTGGGAACCTCTGCAGGCGGAGACGCGGGGAAACGGTTACAATGAAGCGGTTTTAAACATCCTGCTCAGTTTCCTGTTGAGTCAATGTTTATTTTTTGAAACATTTGACTGAACCCGTTTATATTCTGACCCGGTACCAGAATATTTTTTAAATACATGTTTTTCCAAAAGGTTGAGCTAATCTAATTAAAACCGACTATTTTCCCATATTTACCACGAAATACGATTTTTTTTCTTTTTACTTTTACTGTTTCGACCAAATAACGTTTATTCAGACTTTCTGAGATATTAAATTAATCAATTCCATAAAGAAATAGAAAGAAAGAAAAATTTGCAAATTTTTCAGAAGATATTTTAGAAAAATGTCTTACTCTTTAACAAAAAAGTCATTATTATAAAGTTCATTATTATATTTATCAAAGTTTGAAAAAAGGCCACTGTGGTTTTCCTTTAGTAGATCAAAACAAATATACATAAAAAGCATTTTAACCAGAGGTTTTCACAAGTTCACCTGAAGACCCTTACAAGTTCGGCTCTACGTTTTATATACACTGCAAAAACAGGAAATTTCAAAAAATTCCAAAAGAGGTGTATTTTTTTGTTTGTTTAATATTTAAAAAAAATCTTATTTTATGAATATATATCCCACACTTTCTTACTAAGATTAGTTGCACTGTAAAATAAATAAATAAAAGTATATAATTTTTGGTAAAATATCAGCAATTTGTTGTTCCAAAAGTTCACTGTAAAGAATTTGTGGGCGGTGTGCAAGAAATTACAGTAACTCACCATGAAAAACTGTAAAGTTGTTTACAGTACAAGGGCATCACCGGAAATTCCAGTAAATTCCAGTAAATTTAGACGCTTTTAAAACCTTGAAATCAACAGTACTTCACAATTATACACTGTTAACATCTTCTTTACTTAAGGTAAGCTCTTACTACAGGGTTTAAAGTTTTTACTGTAAGTTTAAATATACATACCACACTGTAAAAATTGGCAGTAAGAATTACGGTTAAATTCTGTCAAAACTACAGCAGTAGTTTGGGCAAATAACTCTAAATAAAGAAATAGAAAATAACTTAATATGTGGAAAAACACAGAATTTTACTGTGAAAACGTAAACTGTTGGTAAAATTATCAGAAAAATACTACAATGTGACAAGAACGTCATCACTGTAAAAGTAATGTAAAGATATTATTTACAGATATAACGGGTATGTAAATTAGAATTTACCGTAAAAAAAAACGTACCTTTTAGCGAGAGCATACCTTCATTTTTAGAACAACAAAATATTAAAAGTGTATAATTGTGAAATACAGTTTATTTCAAGGTTTAAAGAAAGTTTGAATTTATTGTAATTTAGTCTTTTTATGTTACGGGTTTTTTTCACGGTAATTTACCGTAATATCGTCACTGTAAAATCCTGGCAACCACATTTTACGGTATTTTACGGTAAATAATCCAGATTTATTTTTTTTACAGTGCTGAGGGTAGTGTGATTGTCTCCCATTTGTAATATCAGGAGGTTGTCGGTTCAAGCCCGACAGTCTTCAAATCTGTCACTATCCGTCTATCAATAATATCACTATTATTTTTAGCGTCGTTCAGAACTTCGGATCTGCAGAAACGGGTCCTGGTTATCTCCACTACAGCAGTAACCCACGTGGCTCCATCTGGTACCTGAGGGAGGTGGAGGCGTGGTGCTCTCCTGAGTCGGGGTGGCGGAGGTGGGCGGGCACTCCATAGGGAAAGCCGCCTCCACCACCATCTCCAGGGTCATGTTGCCCAGCCGGTTGTAGTTGTGCGTGGTCACGGCGCGGCGGGTCACCAGCTGGTTGCCGTCTTTGAAATCCCAGATGTAGTCGATGGAGGCGGCGCTTTTCAGGTAACCGCTGGGGTCGTGAAGCTGGACCTCGAAGAGTATGTCCTCGCCACGGAAGAAGACGTTTTTAGACTGGTTGACCGCGGCGCTCTGGGAGATGCTGACGGCCACTGGGATCTTATCTAGGACAGGATGTGGGTGGAGTCACACATAATCAACTCTTTTTTCGCCAACAGATTAAGCGTCACAAGGTAAAAAAAAAGAAAGTATTTCCACCTGTGACGAAGAAGACGGTGTTGTCGGTGCTGAGGGGGATGTACTTCCTGTTCTCATGTTTCCTGTAGACCAGGACCTCCAGGACTTCCGCCCCCACAGGGATTGTGGTGGTGTTGATGTTCACGCTGGAGGAGGAGCCGTCGCTCGTCTCGTAGTATTGGCCTGCGACAGACAAAGACGTGAGTTCTCCTTTCGGCATGCGTGAAATCCCGGGTGTCGGATTCCTCACCCATGGTGTGCCAGACGTAGACGTAACTTTTGCGTCTCCAGTCGTTGCTCTGAGGGAACGGCTTCCCGTCGGGGAACACGTTGCATTTCTTTACGTCCATACACTTTGCGAAGCCGTAGTCGTCCAACCAGGAAGTCCAGTTGTACACGTAACCAGAACGCACCAGTCCGTTACCTGCGTAGATAATAGAGGAACAGAAGGAAGAAAAACACGATGTTACTCACAAACGAAAGCAGTTTGGAGAATTTTAGGAGATTGTTTGAGGCTATCTTGGAGAGTGAGAGGTGGCGAGGGGGGAATTGTGGGATTGCATGAGGAAGTCTGGAGGGACAGAAGTATGTATGAAGGTCCGTGACAGCGGTGTGCAGTAGGAGTGACCGATGGGTTCAGGTTTTTTGAGAGCACCTGAGGCCTCTAGCTCCGTACCGTCCTCACAGTGCTCGTCCCAGAGGAGGTCCCCGTTAGCGTCCTCCTTCTGACATGGAGGGTACTGCAGCTTAGCGGTGAAGGTGATGACGGAGCCGTTGAGGGCCGGACTGTCGCTGGTCAGGTGAACCGTCGGTTTACCTGGTGGAAATCGGAGATTCTAGGTGAAGGACTCAAACCGTGATAGAATTCAAAAAGGAGAAATAAAGGGCCTTCCTCACCTTTGTGGTGCTTGAGGTTCGGCTGGGGCTTCATGGGAGGGTAGAGGTAATCGTCCCACGGCGTGCTGTCGTTGCTCCAGCCAGGTATCGGAGGAAGTGGAGGGATTGGAAATGGAAACTTCTTCGTTGCTTCATGCTTGTGGGGAAACATGTCGCTGAAAGCTGAAGAACGAGAAAGAGACAGATCCGGTGAGTTATCGGAGGGAACGCCGCCGCTCCATCGCTTTAGGAATGAGCAACGTTTGTCCCCATTGAAGCTTTTCTTTTTTGGTTGACAACAAATTACTTTGCAAAATATCACAAAAATATCACAGGCGTTTTCCTTTAAACAGTCAAGGTATTCATCTTGGTATTATATCTCTGAAAAGTTGGGGATATTATAGAATCGGCATTGCCGCAGCCACATCCGCAGCCGCAGTCGCAGCCGCATCCGCAGTTGCATCCGCCTCAACAGATTCCTTCGCAATAACTCAAATTCATTTCATGGGTCATTTTCAAATTCTATACCCACATGGACCTCAGTGTGAGGAAGAACTGGATCGATTTGGGGATAGGTCAATTACATGCTTCTGCCACTAGGGGAGCTTTATCTACAGTTTTTCAGATATTATTTCCTGGCTGTTCATTCATCCATAGGTCAATTTTAGTCCAAAAATTGTTGCCAATGAATCGACTGGAGGAGATCCGTCCGTCATATTTTACTCTAAAAGTTCATATTTTACTCACTAGGGGGAGTTTTTGTTTTTTAGGATAAACTATGTCATTTGAGTTTAATATGAGGAGTTCAATCGGGGGCATTTGTAGTCTACAGAAGGTACACTGTTAAAGAATTTTTATCTTCCAATATCTCCTAAGCCGTGTCCCGCTGAGGAGGAGGAACGACGGCGAGGGACCAAATAACAAATTGAACGAATTAATCCGGAATGTCGGCTCCGTCATGTGACTCCCTCTGGAATCTGAGACTGTGGCTCAGAGGGCGTCGTCGTACCGACTGCTACCGTGAAAAATACCTCTCCCCACCTTTACGGTACACTGATGCCCCTCTTCCAACAAAAAGAACCTGCTGCTATGTGCTAGAGCCGAAAAAAGAAACTTTATTTAAAATTTAAAATTTAAAATATTATTGCTAGTTTATGGGATGAAAGTCGCTCCGCTGTTGTTTCAAATATGGCGGTTCGCTGTTTGCGCCGGTGTTGTTGGTCACAATAACCCCGCCGCCTCCAGCTCCTGACGTACTAGGTTCTTGCCTCTAGACCAGCAAAGAGTTGGTGCTTGTCAGGCACCAGTTTTGAGAACCAGGAGCTGGTGCTTAGGCCGTCGAAAAGCAAAAAAAGAACTGGTGCTAATTCAGGCTCTGGCACCGAATTAGCCCTGGAACCAGCTTAGTGGGAAAAGTGGTTTGAGA
Source organism: Lophius americanus (assembly GCA_037951165.1). NCBI lineage: Eukaryota > Metazoa > Chordata > Actinopteri > Lophiiformes > Lophiidae > Lophius > Lophius americanus. The sequence goes on from JBBDHG010000298.1 coordinate 378,239, forward strand.
GAAAACATCGGACAGTACACTGTAAAAAAAAGTAAAAAATAAATCTATTCTGGTAAAATAACATGAAACAGATCTACTGTTTTTAAACTTGATCTACTGTTTTTAAACTTTTTTTTAACGAGTTCTGTAAACTTGTTTACAGCATAACATAAAATGACAGTAAATAACTACATTTAGATTTTTCAAAAATGTTGAAATCGACAGTATTTCAAGATTATACATCATTAACATTTTGTTGCTGTAGAAATTACGGTATGCTATCGCTAGATGGTAAACACTCTTTTTTTTTACCGTAAATTCAAACGCACTTACCGTTAAAATGAGAAAACACAGAAATTTAGACAGAATAATGCCATTACTTTTGTGGTAATGACTTTCCTGTCATTTCAAATTTACAGTAAAAAAAACCTTTAAGCGTGTAGCAAGGGCATACCATAATCAATACGGTTACAAAACTGTAAAAGTGTTAAATACTGTTAATTAAAAAAAAAAAAAATCTTAATTCATTTTAATTTAATGTCAATTTATGTAAAGCCCTTGTACTTTAAACACATTTATAGTAGATCTTTTTTCATAATAATTTACAGTAATGTCTTGTACATGGTCACTGTATATTTTTTACAGTGAACATTTGTCAAACACAGCTGCCAGTATTTTACTGTGAATTATACAGATTTGTTTTTGTTTTTGGGTTTTTGTTTTGTTTTTTACACTGTATGTCCTGAGTGAGAGCTCCACCTAAGAGCTGGCTCCTTAATTGAACTCATGAGACTCTGAAGTCAGTCTGGACACAGGAGAGCGTTTCATTGTTCTATTTATTTCCCTTTTTAACAGAAACTCTGAGGGAAATATTCCATTTTAAAAAAGAAAAAGGTTCGATTTATTAATCCAATTAATGCAAAATGTAGGAAACATATATAAAGTTTCTGATTAGATGCATGAATAAAATATTCTCAGATTTACTGTTTAAAATCGTAAATTCCTTTGGATGAAGATTTACTATCTTCATCATTTACTCATCATCAACTCACTTTTGCGTCCCTCAGCCTGAAAAACGCAACAGGCGCCAACCAGGAGAAAAACACACCGGAATCCGTCCATCTCTTCTCCTCAACTGTTAAAAAAAAGAAAGAAAAATAATCAGTGTTGGAAGAATTTGTCAGTCAACCTCCCAGAAAAAAAAACGTTCTTCCTCGTGGACGGAGTTCGTCCGTCTCTCTGCCCTCCAGCTCCCTGAGTGCGTCCTCCTGTTTGTCCTGAGGTTCCATAATTTAATCTGAGAGCACAAACATGTGACGTCCTAACGAGACGCATCTCATCCCTCGTTACTTTCCTCATGCCGGAAACTCATGAGAGGCGAGACGCGCACATTCATCCTCACCGCGCGCGCAGGAGGGTCTTCATCAAAATCTCATGAGAGGAAATCTAGAGTTTCGGCAGCAAAGATTCTTCCTCTTATTCATCAAATTAATCAAATGTATTAAAATGTATTAGAATGCCAGCTGAGAATGTTAAGTTGCGCAAAACAATTTTGACAAAATAAAAGGTGGAATCCAAAATCCTGAAAAAATAAATAGGTCTAGATTATTATAATTAAACTTAACTTTGATCGATCTGTTATGTGAAGAGTGATTTACATCTATTACAATATTTTTCCTCGGCTTGTAGCATTTTAATGTAAAGTGCATTATAAATTAAATGTATTATTATTATTATTATTTTTAATATTTTGGAATAAAAATAGAAATTGTTTTGCTCCTTTTTTCTAAAATAAAATAAATCACACATTTGCACATCAATTTGAAAAGAAAAGTTTTCATATGAACATTTTTTTTGGGGGGGGGGAAATATGTTTTCACAACGTGTTTTAATTTGTCATATAGTTTTTATATAATTAGATAAGAATTTGATAATAGAATTTGGGTTAAAAATGGTCATTTTAATGTCGGTTAATCCTAAATGTCTCCATGTGACAGCTGATCACATGACCTGGATGTTTGAGCCAACAACTGTCTCATCCAGCTGTGACTGAGGTCAAGACCTCCCGTTGTTAAAAGAAAACGCAGTGTTCCTGTATTCTGAGGTTTACGGTAAAGGCAACATCCGTTTTTCCAAATAAAGCATTAAGGGATTATAATGAAGGTAGAGAAGTTGCAGAATACAAAGTCTGTTTCATGAAAATATAATTAAAATAAAGGTTTTATTCAACAACATTTAGAGAAAATGTCTTGTTATCTAAGACCTTTCAAGATATTTCATGGTTGGGATTACTCCAAAACTACACAGTAAAAGTACTTCATGGTAATTGTGCTAGTATTATAACAATTACTCTAAACAAAAAAAATCAGTTTCATGAACATGTTATTAAAAATAAAGTATTTATTCTTATATCTAATTTAGAGAAAAAGTCTTATTTGTAATGCCCACAATTTTTTCATGGTAGGATTACTCCAAAACTACACCGCAAAAGTACTTCATGGTAATTGTGCCAGTAGTATAAAATACTCTAACCAAAAGAAGAAGTTTCATGAATACATTATCAATTTCAAGGAAGGATTTCATAAAAATAAAACAGTAAAAGTACTTCATAGTAAGCAGTATATATATATATATATCTATATATATATATATATATATATATATAGATGAGTGTATATATATATATATATATATATATATATATATATATATATACTCCATGCAAAAATCACAATTTCATTAACTGCGTTAACAAATATTTAAATTCCACACCAACTTTACAAAAGCATTATTTTAATTTGTTCAAGTTAATTCACGGCATGAAAACTTCCAAAGTACACAATAAGTACTTCATATTACGCCACTAATATACCTGCCCTCTAACACCGTATGACCTTATTTTGAAAAACGGATGTAAAACCACGTTCAATGCGTTTACCGTAAACCCTATAATACGGAGCATTATTTTCTCTTTTTTTTTTTTAGGAGTTACCGGTTCGACCTCAGTCTGCTGCGTCATGGTGAGACGCTCTTTGTGGGCGCGCGACACATGAGGCTGTATTGCACCATAGACGCACGCGCCAAAGCAGAAGTAGCGCGTGTGACGAGCAGCAGAGTGGACTTCCTCTCCAACGCGACTGTCACGAGGAGAGTTTTGGAAAGTGCAGCAAAATTCACTCCGACCTTCTGGATTCTGGATTCTGTGGAGGTGAAAGTTAGACGAACACTAATAAAGAAAAAGAGACTAATTGAATCAGTGGATTGATTCAAAACATCACGTATATTGAATAAAATCCTTCCTAATGACCTTCACTTATTGATGGAGTGATGCTGAGGATTTAAAAACTAAAGTCACGCGCACCCAAGGGTCTGAACTCTAAGCAGGGTGTTCCTAAAAATATCTGAAACTCCCTTTAAGAGTTATAAATGAATATCACAGCGATCGAAGGGCGATCTGAAGGTTTACAAAGACCGAAGCCAAAGATTGAAGAGAATAAATGAAGTTCTCTTCTTCTGGAGATGTTTATTTAATTATTAAAAGAAAAAGAATTAGAGAAAACGTGATATTAATCACCCACCACTAGAGGGCAGCAACCGCCCATATCCATCCATCCATCTATATATATATTTATATACATTCTTTATATTATAGTATATTTCTGAGTTTCTCAGAGACATACACTGTAAAACGCTTAAATTAAAGCTCAAATTTAATAACTGGATGAGTGCAATAATGCAAAAATAGTTTTTTTTAGATTTGAGTTAACCCACACTTTAATGATGTAATTTAATTAAATGTAATTGTCACCAACAGTAACGCTGAATATTTAAGATCTGGTAAGAACTTTGTTTATAAACTCAAAAAATGTATAAAGAAATGTGGTAACTAATTTCTTTAAATTGTTTGGAGTTCCAGTAATTATTCAGGTTTACAGTGAATGACGTCAAATCTTTGAAGATTATTAAAAACTTCAAAACCCAGTAAATATTCACAGATAATAATAATAATAATAATAATACATTTAATTTATAATGACGAGTTGGAACCTGCTAATTCCTGGAATATATACATGAGAAATACTGAACCCTCTGGATCATGCCAGCAACTTACCCTGACCCTGCATGTTTTGCAGTATGTTATAGGTTCAGTGTATTAATACAGTATGTTTTAGGTTCGGTGTATTAATACAGTATGTTTTAGGTTCAGGTTCAGTGTATTAATACAGTATGTTTTAGGTTCAGTGTATTAATACAGTATGTTTTAGGTTCAGGTTCAGTGTATTAATACAGTATGTTTTAGGTTCAGGTTCAGTGTATTAATACAGTATGTTTTAGGTTCAGGTTCAGTGTATTAATACAGTATGTTTTAGGTTCGGTGTATTAATACAGTATGTTTTAGGTTCAGTGTATTAATGCAGTATGTTTTAGGTTCAGTGTATTAATACAGTATGTTATAGGTTCAGTGTATTAATACAGTATGTTTTAGGTTCAGTGTATTAATACAGTATGTTATAGGTTCAGTGTATTAATACAGTATGTTTTAGGTTCAGTGTATTAATACAGTATGTTTTAGGTTCAGTGTATTAATACAGTATGTTTTAGGTTCAGTGTATTAATACAGTATGTTTTAGGTTCAGTGTATTAATACAGTATGTTTTAGGTTCAGTGTATTAATACAGTATTTTATAGGTTCAGTGTATTAATACAGTATGTTATAGGTTCAGTGTATTAATACAGTATGTTTTAGGTTCAGTGTATTAATACAGTATGTTATAGGTTCAGTGTATTAATACAGTATGTTTTAGGTTCAGTGTATTAATACAGTATGTTTTAGGTTCAGTGTATTAATACAGTATGTTATAGGTTCAGTGTATTAATACAGTATGTTTTAGGTTCAGGTTCAGTGTATTAATACAGTATGTTTTAGGTTCAGTGTATTAATACAGTATGTTTTAGGTTCAGTGTATTAATACAGTATTTTATAGGTTCAGTGTATTAATACAGTATGTTTTAGGTTCGGTGTATTAATACAGTATGTTTTAGGTTCAGTGTATTAATGCAGTATGTTTTAGGTTCAGTGTATTAATGCAGTATGTTTTAGGTTCAGTGTATTAATACAGTATGTTATAGGTTCAGTGTATTAATACAGTATGTTTTAGGTTCAGTGTATTAATACAGTATGTTATAGGTTCAGTGTATTAATACAGTATGTTTTAGGTTCAGTGTATTAATACAGTATGTTTTAGGTTCAGTGTATTAATACAGTATGTTTTAGGTTCAGTGTATTAATACAGTATGTTTTAGGTTCAGTGTATTAATACAGTATGTTTTAGGTTCAGTGTATTAATACAGTATTTTATAGGTTCAGTGTATTAATACAGTATGTTATAGGTTCAGTGTATTAATACAGTATGTTTTAGGTTCAGTGTATTAATACAGTATGTTATAGGTTCAGTGTATTAATACAGTATGTTTTAGGTTCAGTGTATTAATACAGTATGTTTTAGGTTCAGTGTATTAATACAGTATGTTATAGGTTCAGTGTATTAATACAGTATGTTTTAGGTTCAGGTTCAGTGTATTAATACAGTATGTTTTAGGTTCAGTGTATTAATACAGTATGTTTTAGGTTCAGTGTATTAATACAGTATTTTATAGGTTCAGTGTATTAATACAGTATGTTTTAGGTTCGGTGTATTAATACAGTATGTTTTAGGTTCAGTGTATTAATACAGTATGTTTTAGGTTCAGTGTATTAATACAGTATGTTATAGGTTCAGTGTATTAATACAGTATGTTATAGGTTCAGTGTATTAATACAGTATTTTATAGGTTCAGTGTATTAATACAGTATTTTATAGGTTCAGTGTATTAATACAGTATGTTATAGGTTCAGTGTATTAATACAGTATGTTATAGGTTCAGGTTCAGTGTATTAATTCAGTATGTTATAGGTTCAGTGTATTAATACAGTATGTTATAGGTTCAGGTTCAGTGTATTAATACAGTATGTTATAGGTTCAGTGTATTAATACAGTATGTTATAGGTTCAGTGTATTAATACAGTATGTTATAGGTTCAGTGTATTAATACAGTATGTTATAGGTTCAGGTTCAGTGTATTAATACAGTATGTTTTAGGTTCAGTGTATTAATACAGTATGTTATAGGTTCAGTGTATTAATACAGTATGTTATAGGTTCAGTGTATTAATACAGTATGTTTTAGGTTCAGTGTATTAGTGGAAAAGGTTAAAGGTCATTGGAGGTGGAGTGGTGCTGGAAGAAGATAATAATCTGTTAGGCGTTATTCAAGGTGGTTTATAAACTTTCAGGTTTGGGTTAAGACTTTTTCTGACGTGACCTCAGACTCCAAGGAGTTCAGGAATCATAAGAACTGCATATTCATATTTTCTCTGTTTTCTTTCCAGCCCAGGCAGAAGAATCCAGAAATCACTGGCTGGAAAACAGAAAAATGAATGAAAAACAAACCAGCCACAGTCTCTCTCTCCCTGTCTGTCTGTCTGTCTGTCTGTGTCTCAATCTCTCCCTGTCTGTCTGTCTGTCTGTGTCTCAATCTCTCCCTGTCTGTCTGTCTGTGTCTCAATCTCTCCCTGTCTGTCTGTCTGTGTCTCAGTCTCTCCCTGTCTGTCTGTCTGTGTCTCAGTCTCTCCCTGTCTGTCTGTCTGTGTCTCAGTCTCTCCCTGTCTGTCTGTCTGTGTCTCAATCTCTCCCTGTCTGTCTGTCTGTGTCTCAATCTCTCCCTGTCTGTCTGTCTGTGTCTCAATCTCTCCCTGTCTGTCTGTCTGTCTGTCTGTGTCTCAACCTCTCCCTGTCTGTCTGTCTGTGTCTCAACCTCTCCCTGTCTGTCTGTGTCTCAATCTCTCCCTGTCTGTCTGTCTGTGTGTGTCTCAATCTCTCCCTGTCTGTCTGTCTCAATCTTTCACTGTTTGTCTGTCTGTGTCTCAATCTCTCCCTGTCTGTCTGTCTGTGTCTCAATCTCTCCCTGTCTGTCTGTCTGTCTGTCTCTCGTTCCTTGCTGTCTGTCTGTGTCACAATCTGTCACTGTCTGTCTGTCTGCGTCGCAATCTCTCCCTCATGTGTGTATGTGAGTTCTTTTGATGTTCACGTGTGTGACGAATCGTGCTGCCAGTGGAAACTCGAGTCCCGTGTGTGTTTTGGCCGGACGATGGAAACATGTGGGAGTGTTCATCGTCCAGCTGAGACGGACTGTTCTGTTCAGAAACCTTTTCCCACAAGAGGACGGGAGTCAGGAGTCGGTCGCTCCGGGCTCTGATCCCTCTGATCCGCCTTCCTCTTCATTCCCGCCCTCTTTTGAGACGCCCTCGTCACGTCGCTCTCTGAAGTCCGCCTCGGTGCTTTCAACCTGTCAATCATTCTCTCCAGGCGTCTCCTCCCTTCCACTGTGGGACTGTAATCTTCCGGAGACGTCCTGCCCTGTCATCCCGACCGAGGAGGTGCCTTCATGTGGAAGGAGGAAGATGAACAACACTGAAAAGAGCTTTTGAACCAGCCCAACGATGAAGGTTTTGCTCTTCCTCCCTAGTCATGTGACGAAGAGAAATGTAGCATCCGTCTGGAGGAAACGGTGCCGTGAGGTCACTCGGAAAATATTTGGCTTTTCTTCTGAACATGGACGTGGGTTTTTTTCCCCTCTAAATTCCAACTGGTGATTCAACTTCGGTGCCATCCAAAGCTGTCGTCATGGCGACGAGGACGCTGGCGCTCCGCCAACTCCCATCATCATTTATGGAAATATCAAGATTGAACGTCGGAGAAGTTCAGCCAGAGGGAGACATTCTTAATCCTCGAAGAGTCCACGCCCCACTCAAGCCTGCTCAGCCCCCCCAACGCCCCTGCTGTTCTTTAATGGAGATATCAGCTGTTCAGGTCTCTTCATCTCAGAGACCCACCTTCATCTTCTCAGCCAATCATCTCACTGCTCGGAGAGGACGCTCCCACGGACAAACCTGCTGTAATAAACAATATCGTTTTCATCATTCGCTCCTTTGAACATCCTCCCTCAAACATTTAAAGGATAACCAGATTTCTTTATGATTTATTTATGTTTATTTAATTGTAAACAACTTTGTAGCAGCTTATTGACAAAAACTGTAAAAACTCTGAGTGAGAGTTTATATAATCGGACTTCTGTAGTCTGCAGAGAAGTCCGATTATATCCCTGAACAGTTTGGGATTCTAACTTTTTATTAACTGGTATTAAAATAACCTGAATGTCGGTCTGATTTAGTCCAAACCCGCTGCAGGAGATTAATCTTGATTCTATTGTGTTTGACTCTGAGAGTTCAGATTTTACTCACTAGGGGGAGCTTTGGTTGTTTCTTTATTATTATAACTTAACATTTAATTTGATGAGTTCAGTCGGGTGGATTACCTGTAGAACGCAGGTGATTGGGGGCTTTTCGGGGACAAACAGAGTAGGTCCAGTTGGTTCTGACTAAACATCTGTGAATATTTACCGGGTTTTCAAGAGTCTACACCAATTTAGATGGATGGATGGACAGAGAGAGAGGAGAAATTGTTGGATAGAAAGTGTGAGAGAGGGAAGAGAGATGGTTGGATAGATAGAGAGACAGGGAAGGATGGATGGATGGATGGACAGAGAGAGAGAGAGAGAGAGAGAGAAAAGAGACGTTGGAGAGAGAAGGAGAAAAGAGATGGTTGGATAGAGAGAGAGAGGGAAGAGAGATGGTTGGATAGAGAGAGAAACAGGGAAGGATGGATGGATGGATGGAGAGAGAGAGAGAGAAAAGAGAGATGGCTGGATAGATAGAGAGAGGAGAAAGATAGTTGGATATAGAGAGAGACAGGGAAGGACGGAGGGATGATGGATGGACAGAGAGAGAGAGATTGTTGGATAGAGAGTGAGAGAGAGAGAGAGAGAGAGAAAAGAGAGATGGTTGGATAGAGAGAGAGACAGGGATGGATGGATGGATAAACAGAGAAAAAGATGGATGGATAGAGAGAGAGAAGGGGGGGTGGATGGATAGAGAGAGAGAAGGGGGGGTGGATGGATAGAGAGAGAGAGAGAGAGAGAGAGAGAGAGAGAAAAGAGAGATGGTTGGATAGAGAGAGAGACAGGGATGGATGGATGGATAAACAGAGAAAAAGATGGATGGATAGAGAGAGAGAAGGGGGGGTGGATGGATAGAGAGAGAGAGAGAGAGAGAGAGAGAGAGAGAGAGAGAGAGAGAGAGAGAGAGAGAGAGAGAGAGAGAGAGAGAGAAGGAGAAAAAGATGGATGGATAGAGAGAGAGAAGGGGGGGGTGGATGGATAGAGAGAGAGAAGGGGGGGTGGATGGATAGAGAGAGAGAAGGGGGGTAGTATCTTCAAATGAGGACTTGTTAAAAACCCACGATCAGAGCATTTCATCAGGTTCAGAATAAAGACTAGATTTTTGTTAAACTCACATTCCTCAGTTTAGTCAGCTGGACTTTATTTATAATCTATGTTTGACAGAGGTATCCGCTGGAGAGAAGAGGAATGACAGTCAGACGCCAAGAGAGAATACATGTGTGTGTGTGCTGGGTGGAGGAGAGTGTGAGGAGTTATCTGTGACAGAAGAGGAGCAGCAGGAGTGAAGGGAAAGGTTTCCAAGATGGAGGTGAGAGCGGTTCTGCTGGATGGTTCAGAGACGATGGTTCTGACCAGAAGACAGGAGGCAGAGATGAAGATGTTCAGATGTTCTCTGGGAGTGAAGAAGAGGAGGAAGGACAGGATTATGAAGGAGACATAGGAGGGACAGTCCAGGTTAGACGTCCTGGAGACAAAGTCAGAGAGGACAGACTGAGATGGTTCTGACCCGTGAAGAAAAGGAGGGATAGTGGATCTACTGGTAGAAGGAGGCTGGAGATGAAGAAGGAGAAGACCAAAGAGGAGGTTTCTGGTTGTGGTGAAAGAGGACATGTAGTTGGTTTGTGTGACAGAGGACAGGGGGAGATGGAGACAGATGGTCCGCTGTGGAGACCCCTGAAAATGATCAGCCCAAAGAACAAGAAGTAAAAATCTTGTATCTTCTTCTGTCACGCAGTGGAAAAAATCCTGAACAAATCTTGATCAAGGTGAGCGGTACTGATCCGGTCTGCTCGGCAGTGGGTCCAAATTTCCACTTGTTGATCCCCAAACGGTGCCGGACCAAAAGTCCCTCTCTCTCCCTTTAGTTGCAAACAGCTGCCTGGATGACCAACATGCCAACATCCTTGGAGAACCGGCCAGAACCAAGCTGCAAGTGCTTCGTGTCTCGGCACCAGCAGAAAAAGTCATGGTTCTGTCGGACCCGCCAAAGAAAATCAAGCAAATACCAATATCAGTATCATCAGTCCCAAAGAAAACGACGATTTTGGGCCAGGATGTGCTGGCACCATGTGTTCACTGCCCTCCAGAACTATTTAGTACACTCTAAAAAATAAGTCAAATGAGACGAAAAAAAAGTCTCTATTGTCTTGACCCCTGATCATTAATTTAATTTATTCACAAATATCTAACCTCTAATTCGAGTAACAACATAAAAACAAACAAACAACAATTACATTTTAACATAAATTACTGTAAATTTGAATGGAAATACCAGCAAAAGCTGTAAAATAGATAAAGTTATACTTTAACGGTAATTACTTGATTTTGACACGTTTGTATTTTACACTGTCAAATTCTGTATTCAACATATTCTGACTGTAAAAAAATAAAGTTTTCTACTGTGTTGAAGGATATCGTCTCTTGCCGTGGGCCATTTCACAGTTTTTTACTGTAATTTAAATGAACTTTTTTTTTCATATATATATATTTTTTCATGTATGTTTTTTTTCATTAACACAAATTTTTTTTTTACAGTGTACAGAAACAAGATGTCAAAAATACAACTGAGTTGAATTAAACTTTTATGGTAACGACTTAATTTCATTATAGAAATTTTCTGTTAAGTTTTACGAAAAGCTTTTATTTACAGAGTAAAATAACTTGTTTTTTCTGCCCATTCGGCTTTAAAAAAACGTTTTTTTACTGTTTCTTTGTCAAAAGGAGAATATATAGTATATACTACAGTGATATATATATTGTTTTGAATTTTTGTGTTGCCATTAAACTTTTTTTTGAACAATCATTTTTACGGATATTTTTTTACAGTGCGGGGGTAGCTGGAAATTTCCTCGCTCTGACTTTTGGACTGTTTTTATTAGCTTTATGGGATTAACTCTGAGGCACAAGTAAGTTAAACTCTACATCAGCATCAGATTAGTTTCATTTATTTATTTTGGGGCGGCCATGACTTCCTGTGACGTAGAGGCCCATATATGGACCTCTAGGGTGGAGGTTTGTCTTGAACCTGCCTTCTTATGTCACTCCGGGTCTGGTGCTCCATGGACGCAGCCTCTGCTGCAGAGGACTGGTGGACAAACTTCGTTTTCTACTTTCTGAATAAAATCGAACAGGTGAAGGAAATGTAGTCGAGCTGGAGTTCCAGTCCAAAATGTGACGTCAGCGCTGGACGAACGTCTGACCGCCGATCCGCTCTTCATCATGAGGCTGTGGGGAGGAGGATGCCGCACGAGGATGCTCTGCCTCTGGCTGCTGCTCCTCGGGTTCGCCCTGGTCACTCTGGCTCTCTCGGTGGTCCTCTATAACCGTGACCGGGACGACAGTCAGCAGAACCCTGGTCCTCCCCTTCGCCCACTCCTGCAGATCCCCAGCGATCCGGACCTGGAGGTCATCGTGGACTCCATGGATCCAGCGCTGGAGCTCATTGTTGATCTCGCCCCGCTCAAATCTCTGCAGGAAGACCAGCTTCTATTCGTGTCATCGAGGCAGGACACCGAGAGCCCCCCGCACAAGAAGTGGACCTACAGAGTGGTCCTGCCCGCAAATAAGTACGCGCACGCCGTCGCGCCTACGACGCACGAGGACGAGGAGACAGCAGAGGGGCTTCACGTGGGGGGCTCGAGGAAAGGTGTGGTGGAAAAGTACGGTTTCAACGAGGAGGTCAGCGACAGGATCTCGCCTCACCGCCGGCTCCCGGAGGCGCGTCATCCCGCGTGAGTCTCTGGCGAAAAAGCGCGCGACTGAGGAGACAAACATCTGCAATGGAAACTTTTTACCCGATAATAGGATTCTTCTTTCTTCTTCATCCTTACAGGTGTCTGAGGGAAAACTACGAGTCACTTCCATCAGCCAGTGTCGTTATCTGTTTCCACGACGAGGCTTGGTCCACGCTCGTGCGCACCGTGCTCAGCGTGCTGGACACGGCGCCCAGTCAGTACCTGCAGGAGGTTCTACTGGTGGACGATCTGAGCCAGCATGGTCAGTCCATCCATCCAGTCATCCATCCATCCATCCATCCATCCATCCATCCATCCATCCATCTAACCATCCATCAATCAATCATCCATACATTCAATTGTCCAATCATTCAATCATCCACCAATCCATCCAATCATCCATCCATCCACCCAATCATCCATCCATCCATCCATCCAATCATCTATCCATCCAATTCTCCATCCAATCATCCACCCAATCATCCATACATTCAATTATCCAATCATTCAATCATCCACCAATCCATCCAATCATCCATCCATCCACCCAATCATCCATCCATCCATCCGTCCAATCATCCATCCATCCAATTATCCATCCAATCATCCACCCAATCAATTATCCAATCATTCAATCATCCACCAATCCATCCAATCATCCACCAATCCATCCATCCACCCACCCATCCATCCAATTATCCATCCAATCATCCACCCAATCATCCATCTAACCATCCATCCATCCATTCACCCAATCATCCATCCTTCCAATCATACACCTAACCATCCATCCAATCATCCATCCATCCACCCATCCATCCACCCAATCATCCATCCATCCAATCACCCACTCAATTATCCAATCATACATCCAATCATCCATTCATCAATCCAATCATCCATCAATCCACCCAATCATCCATTCATCCAACCAATTGTCCATCCAATCATCCATCTAACCATCCATCCAATAATCCATCGATCCAATCATCCATCCATCCACCAATCACCCATTCATCCATCCAATCATCCATCCATCCATTCATCCAATCATCATCCAATCATCCATCCAATCATCCATCCAATCAGCCATCTAACCATCCAATCCTCCATTCACTTATCCATCCATCCATCCTGTCATCCATCCTATCATCCATCCATCCATCCAGTCATCCATCCATCCATCCATCCATCCATCCATCCATCTAACCATCCATCAATCAATCATCCATACATTCAATTGTCCAATCATTCAATCATCCACCAATCCATCCAATCATCCATCCATCCACCCAATCATCCATCCATCCATCCATCCAATCATCTATCCATCCAATTCTCCATCCAATCATCCACCCAATCATCCATACATTCAATTATCCAATCATTCAATCATCCACCAATCCATCCAATCATCCATCCATCCACCCAATCATCCATCCATCCATCCGTCCAATCATCCATCCATCCAATTATCCATCCAATCATCCACCCAATCAATTATCCAATCATTCAATCATCCACCAATCCATCCAATCATCCACCAATCCATCCATCCACCCACCCATCCATCCAATTATCCATCCAATCATCCACCCAATCATCCATCTAACCATCCATCCATCCATTCACCCAATCATCCATCCTTCCAATCATACACCTAACCATCCATCCAATCATCCATCCATCCACCCATCCATCCACCCAATCATCCATCCATCCAATCACCCACTCAATTATCCAATCATACATCCAATCATCCATTCATCAATCCAATCATCCATCAATCCACCCAATCATCCATTCATCCAACCAATTGTCCATCCAATCATCCATCTAACCATCCATCCAATAATCCATCGATCCAATCATCCATCCATCCACCAATCACCCATTCATCCATCCAATCATCCATCCATCCATTCATCCAATCATCATCCAATCATCCATCCAATCATCCATCCAATCAGCCATCTAACCATCCAATCCTCCATTCACTTATCCATCCATCCATCCTGTCATCCATCCTATCATCCATCCATCCATCCAGTCATCCATCCATCCATCCATCCATCCATCCATCCATCCATCTAACCATCCATCAATCAATCATCCATACATTCAATTGTCCAATCATTCAATCATCCACCAATCCATCCAATCATCCATCCATCCACCCAATCATCCATCCATCCATCCATCCAATCATCTATCCATCCAATTCTCCATCCAATCATCCACCCAATCATCCATACATTCAATTATCCAATCATTCAATCATCCACCAATCCATCCAATCATCCATCCATCCACCCAATCATCCATCCATCCATCCGTCCAATCATCCATCCATCCAATTATCCATCCAATCATCCACCCAATCAATTATCCAATCATTCAATCATCCACCAATCCATCCAATCATCCACCAATCCATCCATCCACCCACCCATCCATCCAATTATCCATCCAATCATCCACCCAATCATCCATCTAACCATCCATCCATCCATTCACCCAATCATCCATCCTTCCAATCATACACCTAACCATCCATCCAATCATCCATCCATCCACCCATCCATCCACCCAATCATCCATCCATCCAATCACCCACTCAATTATCCAATCATACATCCAATCATCCATTCATCAATCCAATCATCCATCAATCCACCCAATCATCCATTCATCCAACCAATTGTCCATCCAATCATCCATCTAACCATCCATCCAATAATCCATCGATCCAATCATCCATCCATCCACCAATCACCCATTCATCCATCCAATCATCCATCCATCCATTCATCCAATCATCATCCAATCATCCATCCAATCATCCATCCAATCAGCCATCTAACCATCCAATCCTCCATTCACTTATCCATCCATCCATCCTGTCATCCATCCTATCATCCATCCATCCATCCAATCATCCATCCATCCGTCCACTCCACTGATGATGACTCTCTTCTCAGGTCACCTGAAGAGTGTTCTGAGTGAGTTTGTGTCTCACCTGGACGGGGTGCGTTTGATTCGCAGCACCAAGCGGCTGGGTGTTGGCGGGTGCCGTGCTCTGGGTGCTGCCAGGGCTGCAGGGGAGGTTCTGGTGTTCATGGACTCCCACTGTGAATGCCAGAAGGGATGGCTGGAACCACTGCTGGAGAGAGTGGGTCAGAACAGGTACTACACTGTAAAAAATACACGGTCCTTCCAGACAGCAAGAGTAAATCCCCAATCTCCCTGATTGAAACCCTCTGAAGTTGTGTCTCCAAAAAGAAAAAGCTCCCTTAGCGAGTAAAATATGAACTATTAGAGTGAAGTATGATATAAACAAGATATATCTCCTATAGTTACCATTTAAAGGCACCGAATTTGGACTAAATCCGACCAACTGTTGAGAAATTATGCCCTTAAAACCTTTTGAGATAAAACTCCCCCTAGTGGCGGAATTATGCAACAGATTTTTCCCAAAATCATTTAAAATTGATCCATGAAATAGTTTTTGAGTTACAGCTTTATTATTGATGGGTTTTTGGGGATATGATAAAAGTGTAATTTATGATTGACATGACACTGTAAACATTGCAAATAACCTTGCACAAATTCATAAAATGCCAACCTGTTAAGGTTTACAAGGACAGCACACTGTAAAAAGTTGTCTGTAGAAATTACTGTAAATACTGTCATATGGAAGTAAAAGATGGAACAATTTAAAAAAGAGATCAGTATATCACTGCAGTAGAGAGGGTAAATTATCTAACATAAAGAAACAGTAAATAACCTAATCATTTATAATTCATAGTCAGAATATCTGGAAAACACAGAATTTTACAGTGAAAATACAAACTATTGGTAAAAGTAATGGAAAATTTCCATTAAAGTATTGTTCTGTGTAAATGACAGAATTTGCAGGTGTGAAAACTCTCTAACTTTAACCATTTAGCAAAAACATACCATAATCTCCACAGAAACAAAATACGGTGTATATATATATATATATATGTGAAAAAATATGGATTTCTAGGTTTAACTGTTATTTTAGGCACTTACAACTATGCACCTGTAAACAAGTTGACATTATATGTGTACAATTACGGTAATTTGCCGTAATGTGTTGTACTTGGTGATCGTATTTCCTACAGCAGAAGTTATTTTACTGTAAATTATGGAAATTTAAAAAAAAGAAATTAAATTTTTTAAATTTAAAAAAAATAATATATATTTTTTTTTTACAGTTTAGCAAAAGTACTTGTACTTGACAGTCTGGTATTTCCTCCATCAATGCCCCAAAAAATATTTTCACTCCAATATTGTGTTTTTCTACGTATCAAAAAAGTATGATCGCTTACTTTTGCCTTCTAACAGTTTTAGAGTATAATTTTAAAAAATTATTTTATAGCGTATATACTCAAGAATCCAAAACAATAATCCACAAAGTTATATTATAGCACTTTTCCTCGAGAGTCCCACTAATGAATGTGATTTGTTCTGATGGTCAGAGTATATTAATGAAGCATAAATAAGATCCGGATAAAGATTCTGTCTAGTAAAAAACCCAAAACCGCTCCTGCTTGTTTATCTTGTTGTAGGTTTTGGGAAGGAGTGAGGAGAAGGAGGCGTCAGATTTATCGCTACTCGTTATTGATGTTGGATATTTTGTTCTTCTCTTGGATCCAAAAACTCGCCGTCTGTTATTTGGACCTGGTCTCCCGTCTCGGGTCGTCTGAGACGGGACTCGCATCAGCCACCGGGTTTGACCTTCGTCACCCGTCGAACTCTTCATTCCAGATCTTTTGGGCATCACATCACATTTGGCTTCTTGTTAGAATTAGAACATTTGTGAACCAGAACCGACCCAAAGAAAGGACCGTGTGTCTCTGTAAATAAGAATATATAAAAATCATGGCATCACATGAGCCACAGGCACACGTTTGTAATTACACACACACAAACACACACACACACACGCCGATGCAGTCGTCAGTGCTTAGTTTTACTTCCTGTTCGTCAGGAAGCCATCTGACGAACAGGAAGTAATCGAGTACTGGACCTCCTCACTTTGCTGGACAGAATTTCTGATTATTTTGGGTTACCTGAAATTGTCTTTGGCTGATTTTCTATCTATTTATGTGGCAGAACACAGTTGGCTCCTCCTCCTCCTCCTCCTCCTTCTTTCACCCTACATCAGAGGGTGTACCCCAGGGTACCGTTGTAGGACCACTACTGTTCTCCATCTATATCAATGATCTCTGTGAGAACCTACATTCTCCCATTGGGCTTGTTTGATCAGAAATCTCTCCTCTGGCTGCTTCCTGTTAATCTTTGTACATACATCAGTTAAAAAAAACCCAAACCTTTTACATAAGCCCCGCCCCCTTTCCCCTGTAATAATCTATAGAAGGAGCTGAATCGGGTCAGAACTCGTTACTTTGACCGATAATATTGTTCTTGGTCAATGTTCTTGTCTCTGAAATTACACTGCAATCATTCTGGATGTGTTTTAATTGTTTTTAGATTATTTATAATCTCTGTAAAACAGTCATACATATATAAAAACACATATGTATATAATTTAAAATCTCACGACTTTGGATCTAAAGACGACTGTCGGCATGAATGTGGCGTCTCCGTTCAGGACCAGAGTGGTTTCCCCCATCATGGACGTGATAGACGGGCAAACCTTTCAGTACAACGCCACCCAGTGGCCGGTTTGGGGCGTGTTTGACTGGAGGCTGGATTTCCACTGGGAATCCAACCATCAACTGGAAGATGAAGACCCAACTTCAGCTGTTCAGGCTTTGCGGTGAGTTTACGGCGTGTTTTCAGGAGAGCTCACGTCACCTGGTCTGATGGAAACATTATATTTAATAAAGCCTCAAATATGTTTTTTTTTCTTCTTATATTTATGGTTGTAGATTTTATTATTCTGCATCTTGAAAATGAAAAAGTAGAAACTCTTTGATTTCTTTCTTCCAGTCCAACTGTCTTATTGAGGAACGTTAATATAGACACGAAGGTTTACGAGGTTATAGAAAAGTTAAAAAATAATCAGACTTACGTCGTCGACAGCAAAGGTTTATCCCAGAAAAGCCCCCAATCCCCTGCGTTGTCCTAACAATTCCCCTGATTGAATTTACCAGATTAAATGTTATTTATTGATAATCTGAAACAATCCACAGTGACTCAACCTAACTGTTTCTATGATGTCATCAGTCTGTTCTAGGATCAGATCCCATAGTGACTCAACCTGACTGTTTCTATGATGTCATCAGTCTGTTCTAGGATCAGATCCCACAGTGACTCAACCTAACTGTTTCTATGATGTCATCAGTCTGTTCTAGGATCAGATCCCATAGTGACTCAACCTGACTGTTTCTATGATGTCATCAGTCTGTTCTAGGATCAGATCCCATAGTGACTCAACCTAACTGTTTCTATGATGTCATCAGTCTGTTCTAGGATCAGATCCCATAGTGACTCAACCTAAATGTTTCTATGATGTCATCAGTCTGTTCTAGGATCAGATCCCATAATGACTCAACCTAACTGTTTCTATGATGTCATCAGTCTGTTCTAAGATCAGATCCCATAATGACCCAACCTAACTGTTTCTATGATGTCATCAGTCTGTTCTAGGATCAGATCCCATAGTGACTCAACCTAACTGTTTCTATGATGTCATCAGTCTGTTCTAGGATCAGATCCCATAGTGACTCAACCTAACTGTTTCTATGATGTCATCAGTCTGTTCTAGGATCGTTAATATAAAGAAACAGAAAATAACTGCCTCCATGTTTAATCAGACAGAAGTTAATATAGTTTTTTTGTTACTCACATCTTCTGGTCCAAAAATATAACTTTAGATAAGGAGTCATGAGTTGACTTTCAAACCAGAACACTGAACAGAACCTCTGCTCCGGAGTGTTTATCCTGTCCTGTTCTAACATCATGAAGACAGATTCGGTTCTACCTGCTCAGTGAGTGATTCTGATTCTGCCTGTGACAGGAGTCCAGCGTTAGGAGGTGAAGTTGTTGCTGTCGACAGGCACTTCTTCCTGCGGGTCGGAGCCTACGACCCGGGAATGCTTCTGTGGGGCGTGGAACAAACAGAGCTGTCAATCAGGGTAAAGCCAACCATTCTTATTATCATCTTCCTGTCCGAACCCCGGCGTAAGTCACCTGCCCACGTTTGAGCAGAGACTGAGCG